>JARPMJ010004712.1:0-72371 GCA_033366665.1 Phoxinus dragarum
ATAATCTGATTAGTAAAATGTTTGAGGCCTTGGGTCATGTTTCAGATTAATCATACAACCTCTGTAAAGGCTCAAAGATAACTCAGATCTAACGTGAACCTTTATAAAACAGATGAGATAATCACAGTCTAAATTCGCAAGCATGTACAAAATTGACAAACAACTATACTTAAAGATACATACACTATACTTAAAGATACATAATGAATCCCCCCCCTCCCATATCTGAAAAAAAACACACAAAAGAAAAAACACAGGCAAGCACAAAAGTATAACATTTCAAAGCTAATAATAATGTCAGTAACATTACGCCACCTTGGAATTATAAGGTTCTATCTGCATTCTGACTGGTTTTGAGATATTGAGCTTTAAAGTTTTTGCATTCCATTCGACTGTGTAGAAAGAACCTTTTTATTTTCTTAATAAAAAGTTCCAAAATGTACACAACTTAAGAAACAGCATCACATAATGTAAAGAAGTGGTTACAGAATAAGAAAATGACAAAAATGTCAGATATGGAACCTTATAATTCCAAGGGGACGATTAGTAATATACTCTTCTGCATTAGGGTTAATTACATTTCTGTCATGAAAAAGGCTGCAGGGGAATTCCATACATATGTGCACCAAAAACAAACCCACCCTTGTTCTTACAATCAATTGCTTTATAACATTTGGGAAATCTTTAAATGTACAGTGAACTACAGAGAGCATGTGCAGTCACATTAAAGTTTGGTCTAATATTTCCGTGAAGCATGAATATATGAAGATTGGGCAAAACTTGTATTGTGAGCAGTGTTGTTCAGAGTGTGTGACAGCGTCAATGCTGAGATATTGAATCAGTATTAAATCAGTCAGATGAATTTGACTCATTTGACTTAAACATTATCATAATATTAAAATTTCTGTATGCCAATGTTAATAAAACTTAAAGCAGTTAATAACACTACATGTAAAATGATGCCAGTCAGGAGTGAATAAAAACTGGGACTTAAAAAAAGCTTAAAAAAACTGGGACCTAGATTTACCTTTCATACTGTAGCACCACATTCAGTTATTTTGAGTATCCCTCCAGCTGAATCAGTTCTGTATGCAGATCAGTGCCTAAGTTGACGTGTAATTTGTTGGAGGCACGGCTGTTGCTTTGTTCGGATCCTCGCTCTGTCACTTTCAGCTTCATGCAGGACTGCTTGTCATCCATGGCTAACATTTCAGGAGGCATGCACCAGCAACACAGACATGACTGGAAGGGAACAGAGGAAGAAAAGTATTATTTATCATATAAACTACTGTCACACACTTGCTCACACTTGCAAGAAAATTAAGATTAACTGAACAAGGCCTTAAAATATACAGGGAACAAACTAAATATATTTGAAAATCATTTACATTGAAAAAAAATTAATGCACAATCTTAAAGCATGTTTTTTTAAGTTAAACATTTTATGACATGGCATGGCATCATACAAATGGGGCTTTCACATGCAACATGTTGAAAGCTAGCAAGACAAAAAAATATGTTTTGTGGGAAATGGCCCTATGTATTAATAATGTGATAATATCTGAATATGATAATAAAAAATGTTATCATATGCAGACTCAGAGACTTTCATTTCACTGACAACATCATAAATGGTAGCCATATATCTACATTAACTAGTACATTGCCATAGGAGTTTTTATTTTACCTAAATTTGCCAATATGTTATTATATAGTACATCATTTTCTGTCAGTCTGTTCTTACTCTGAAGCAGCTCTTGAAGCGTTTGCTAACCATGTACAAAGCGATTGGGTTTATGCATGAGTTCACTGATGCCATGTTGATCCCGATATAATCAAGAACCAGGAAGAAACTACAGGTAAACAAAAACACAAACAAACAAACAAACAAACAAACAAACAAACAAACAGGCTCATTATTATTAAGACTATGATTTACCAAAAATAGAGAGATTATTTGTTTCTAGATTACATGGCAGAACTGTTGTCCTCTAAAAGCCAAATTGAAATGTTTAAAAGAAAAACATTGCAGTGTTTTAACAAGAGAAGCCTTTGAAGATAGTTGATGTGATCTTACCTCAAAAGCTCACAGCGATTAGGATCTCTTTCATCATAAATGGTAAGCTTTAGAATACGGCTGAGGTGCAGTGGAAGCCAGCACAGTGCAAAGACTAGCACCAGACAGAACACGGTTTTAGCCACCTCACGCCCTCTGTAGAGCACAATCATGTCTTTTGCCAATTTATTTTGATTTAGAGACAATCATAGTGGATTAAGACATAATGACAAGTAAACTATGCCCAGAGTAACAAACTTTGGGACAAGTTATTAAAGTGAACAAGCTTTTACGTCACATTGGAAGTATACAATTATGTCTTTATTTTGTATAGGGTGTGTATGGTCTCTCATAAAATAATATACAGAGCAGTTTCAAAAGTAATAGAGGACAGAGTGCTCTGACCTGTTTTAGGTGATCATTAAGTGCAATTTGGACTCCATTCTTCTTTCGAAGCATTTCACAGGTCATAAGAGTGTAGAAGATGGCAGTACACATCAGCGGCATGCAGAAGTAGAAACTGAAAAGCCACCAATCTTTGGCTGACTTATAAAACTGGAAATTAACAAAAATTACCAAATTACCACTGACAAGTAATTACTATCATATCCAGGGTTGTTCAATTATTATGTGTCATGTCCAAAATTTTGTTGATCCAACTATTATATGACATGCAAACTGACCTGCATGAACTTGTTTTTCTGCATAGGGTGGAGCAAGCAAATTCTAAGCAGCTCTCCTTTGTAGTCCATTGTGATCATATCAAAGGCAATGGCCTCTGGCACTGCAAGTATAATGGACAGCATCCATATCAGAATTATTTCAATAGCGGTCCATTTGGGGACGCCGATGCCTTTAATTGCGGTTCCACGATGCCACTGCTCGAAACCTTGGGACAATGATCAGTGCCAGAAGCAAAATTAGTTAGTGTTACTAGATATTATCTAAGAGCTAAGAGCAAACAAATACAACAAAATACAGATACCTGTCTATGCTCAGTGCACACAAACTCAGCACTGTGATGCCAACTGATGCCTTTTGTATAAAAGGAACCAGTTTGCAAAGTCCAACACCAAATGGCCAATCTTCTGCCAGAAGCTGAAAGACAGTTACTTCTGTGTCAATAAGTGCCAACAGAAAATTACACAGTGGAGATTTTTTTTTTTTTTACCAAATATTTCCAGAAGGATCTGTTATGACTACACAATTATACCTTGTTTTTAGTGAGCCAATTATTAAAATCCCAGTGTTGAAGAGGATGTGGGACTTTTTTCAAAAAAATAGTTCCGCAGTTTCATGGAGTTAGATCATAGATGTTTTGATGAGCTGGAGCTGTCATTTTTTTTCTTGGATTGCTCTATTTATAAAGGGCTTAAAAGCCGGGCCACAACCCCATAAGAGAAAATATTGGTGGACTTTGAGGGGTTATTTTTGGTAACACTTTACTTAAAGCCTTTATATATAATGCATTATAAAAGAGTAACAGAAGCATGCTAGTAAGAGCTGTGCATGTAAACCTCACTCCCCTGTTCTCAAGAGGCGCAATAGTAACCGACGCTAGAGACTGCTTTCTTTAGCGTCCTTGTTAGGGCACACACTTATCATGGCGGAGACAACGGTTCAAGTAGGACCGGTTAGAAAAACATTTTTAATGCATTATTATGCTTTGTAATGCACCTTATAATGCATTGTATGGACTCATAAATAATTGTAACCACAGTTATAATTTATTATAATACTTATCTATTCATTGAACACACCTTTAGAAAGTATAATGCATTGAAAGACATGACAGACAAAAATTCTCAGATGTAAAAAGTTATGTGCAAATTGAATGCATTTTAACTTTGGGTACAGTTATTTATGAAAAGATATAATGCATTATAACATACATTATGGATACCATTATAATGCATTATAAATAAAGGCATTCAGTAGTTATCAAGTGTTATCGATTTAATCTTTATATTAATCATTTATATTAATGAGATGTACAGTAACAGTCAAAAGTGCGCTTTTGTCATCTGCTGATGGTCAAAAACAGTCATCAAACGGTCAAAACAGTCACAAATGGTCAAAACAGTCAAAACAGTCATCTGCCTATGACGGCGCGCACATTTGCAGCGGCTAGGAGCTCTCAGTGAAGGCATAGGTTTTTTCTGTTTTGGTAGCACTCAATATTATTGCACGTAGCTTTCAACTGGAGACACACACATACAGTCGCCATGAACTATTACGACTTAACAACGGAGCAGAATACCCTCTTCCAGTGGATATATCCATCCCCCCGAGATCGTTAGATCACTATCCGGGACTCCCGAGGCTGTGAACCGGAGGAGGAGACAGAAGCTGCCGACAGAAGAGAGGCAAGTGCGGGGGAGTGCGGGTTAGGCTAAAGGCCAATCCATTCAAGACTCCGCTTCCCACCATCTTCCTATCGAACGCCTGCTCAATCCGAAACAAGATGGATGAAGTCCGACTGCGATTGACTATGCAGAAACAGATGGACAACTGCAACAGCTTGATCTTCACGGAAACATGGCCAGACAGCACGACCCCGGCGGCAGCGATCGAGCTAGCCGGCCGCACCAACTACTTAGCTGACAGGACAGCAGACTCTGGTAAGAAGACCGGGGGAGATCTGTGTATTTACATTAACGACTCTTGGTGCTGTAGTTGAACAGCTTTGCTGGCCCGACGTGGAATTCTTGTTGCTTAAATGCAGACCATTCTACATTCCCTGTGAATTCTGTGTTGTTTACATTTGCGCGATCTACATTCCACCTGATGCAAATACCAAAACTAGCGTTAACAAGGCTTTATGACTGCATACACTAATGTCTGGTTGCACACCCTGACAGTACCTTTGTTGCGGCGGGGGATTTTAATCATGCCAACTTAAAGACTGTACTTCACACGTTCCATCGTAATGTGAGATGTGCAACCAGAGAGAATAATATACTCGATCAGGTATATACTAACATAGCACACGCATACAGAGAACAGGCGTACCCCCACCTGGGTCTCTCTGACCATGTTTCACTCCTCTTATACCCCTGCTATACCCCAAAGGCCAGATCCACTAGGCCCTAAGTTAGGTCTGTCAGGACATGGCCTGATGATGCAATCCCCAGACTCCAGGATTGCTTCGACTCCACCGACTGGGACATCTTCAGCGGCCAGGAGGTGCTGACACGGGGCTCTCTGGATGAATTCACTGAATCAGTTTTGGATTACATCAACTTCTGTGTGGATACCATGACATCTTCAAAGCAGGTCCGGGTAGCTCCAAACCAAAAACCCTGGATGGCACACAAAACTAAAAACATTAACTAACGCCAGGGATATAGCAAATAGATCTGGGGACACTGAGGCATACAGTACAGCCAGGGCAGCTCTTAGAAGGGGCATCAGATATGCCAGACTGGCATACAAAAACCGCGTTGAGGCACACTTCTACAACTCCTCAAACCCCCGGCAGGTGGGGGAGGGCATTAGGGCAATCACAGACTACAAGGGAGTGTCATCCCTCCCTGTCAACAGTTGTGCCACCTTAGTTGAGGAACCTAACATCTTTTATGCCCGCTTTGACAGAGATAACAAAGACTCTGTGTTGCCCCCTCTTCCATGGCCCTAGTCTTGTCCACCCATGATGTCAGACTTTGCCTACGCAACATCAACCCAAGGAGAGCAGCAGGACCAGATGGAGTACAGGGTCGGGTGCTTAAAGACTGTGCAGCTGAGCTAACAACGGTCTTCACTACCATCTTTAATCTGTCTCTGGCGACCTCATGGTTCCCTGCATGCTTGAAATCTGCCATAATAGTTCCAGTCCCCAAGCAGTCTAATGTCAAAAGCCTGAATGACTACAGGCCAGTGGCACTCACCCCCCATCATTGCAAAATGTTTTGAGAGACTGGTCATTACACATATAAAAACTGCCATACCGCCCTCACTAGATCAATGCCAGTTTGCATACAGGAAGAACAGGTCAACAGAGGATGCCATAGCTATTGTGTTACACACTTTGCTAGAACATCTAGAGCACAGGAACACATATGCAAGGCTTCTCATTGTTGATTTCAGTTCAGCATTTAACACAATCTTGCCAAACAAGCTACGTAACAAACTACAGGGACTTGGACTAGGCACTACATTATGCAACTGGATACTGGACTTTTTAACAAACCGCACACAATTATGTCAGAGTGGGCAAGCACACGTCCTCCACCCTGATCATTAACACTGGGGCCCCCCAGGGTTGTGTGCTCAGCCCACTTCTTTACACACGACTGCAGTTTTTCCTCCCCATCCAACTACGTAATAATATTTGCAGACGAAACAACAGTGCTCGGCCTCATCACCGGGAATAACGAGACTGCATACAGGCGAGAGGTCCAACTGCTGACGACATGGAGCAGCAGAAACAACTTGACCCAAAACACAAAGAAAACCAAAGAAATCATTGTGGATTTCCACAAGACTGGACAGTTAAAACCACTCTCCACTCTTCATTGGGAATGAGGTGGTGGAGAGGGTCTCTAGTCTTAAGTTTTTAGGTGTGATTGTAACGGAAGATCTGTCGTGGGGGGAAACCATCGCCTCTGCCACAGCGAAGGCCCAACAGCGCCTCTTCATGCCCAGCTGAGGTGGGCAAAACTGCCCCAGAGACTCATGATCAACTTTTACCACTGTGCAGTGGAGAGTGTGTTGACCTACGGGTTACTGGTGTGGTTTGCTGCCTGCACCAGCACAGAGAAGGAGGCCCTACACAGAGTGGTGAGAGCCGCAGGAAAGATTTGGGGTCATCCTCCCAGACATTCCAACTGTGTACACCTCACACTGCATGAATCGAGTGAAGAACATCCTCCAGGACCATTTACATCTAGCACATCACCTCTTCCAACTACTGCCTTCGGTGAGAAGATATAGGTCCATCAGGGCCAAAACCAGCAGGCTGGCCAACAGTCTTTACCCCTATGCAGTCAGGCTGCTTAATGGATAATAAAACTCAAAGGTCACGGCAACCCGTCAACATAAAAGTTCGGTTTAACTTTGAAAAAATTGACAGAAATAATGATATTAGTCTACTGTACAATATATTTAGCTACACCTCCATGTATTAAAAAATACTACTACTACTAGTGTTGCACGGTGTACCGATACTTCAAAAGTACCGCGATACTCGGAAATTAAAAACGTCACGATACCTAAATTTATTTAGTATCAATACTTGAAAAAAAAAAAAGCCTGTGTTTTTTTTTCCTGACGCACGCACTGCAGCTGTCACAGTCAGTGTTGCCAGACGTACGATAATTATCGTATTTGTACGATAATTTTGACCTCTGTACGATGTACGATCAATAATGAAAAAAAATCCCATAATGTACGATAATTTCAGAATTGCCCGCAAATTAGTTAAAAAATCTAGATCGAGCAAGCAAGAGCGCGCATGTGTAGCGCGCGCACAGCAGAGAAAGGGAGCGAGAGACCTTGCGTGTGTGTGCTAGTGTCATATACTGTCTATGGCTAGTGTGAGTGTGTGCCTCACGAAGCGCCATGTTAAAGGACCTATTTTTTTACAGTCTATGGTAAGGACCCAACCAAGCTCGTCGGCAACCTTTCTCTTCACGGCACGTTTTGAGAGAGACATGACTGGAACTGGGTGATGGCATATATTTTCCGTTCGCGGTTGGCTATGACAACTATTGTCAACAAACGCCCCTGGGAAGCTGTGACGAGACTATCTATGGTAGCCCATAAGTGATAAAAAAAAAACGCGCCGCACGCAACGACTCAGCAAAAAAAAAAGTGCGCTTCAGAACAACGCGCGGGCCGCACTAACATTAAACTTTGTCAAATAGGGGGCCACAAAATATCATCAATATGTTTAATATAATTGTTGTTAATATGTTTAATATAATTGTTGTTAATATGTTTAATATAATTGTTGTTAATATGTTTAATATAATTGTTGTTCATATGTTCATTTATTAGTGTGTTAAGTTATATGATAAGAATGTTGTCCTGGTTTTAAAATAAAGCATTTGAAAAAACAAAACACATTTGAGAGACTGTTTAGGAGTGTTTACCCTTTTTTTAGGAAAAGTATCGAAAAAGTATCGAAATCGCAAACCTTGACTTGGTATCGGTATCGAAACAATAATTTTGGTATCGTGACAACACTAACTACTACTACTACTAATAATAATGTGTCCATAGAAGGTTGCTTATTTTTAAGCAATATTTATCAATATTTGCATTTTACAGCATGTAGCCTTTAATGTATTATTTTACTTATGATTACTGTCATAAATAATAAAGTAATTGAATTGAATGGGTTTTTTTTTTCAGATAGTTAAATAAAATAGTTCCAACAGATTTTGAACTGATGTGAACGGTAGCTACTAACCTAGCACAAACAAACTGCACAGAGCTAAGATGCCTTGGTTAGCCCAGCACCCCCAAAGTGCACAGCTTCTAAATCTAGCTAACGGTAGCAAGCAGATTGCAGTAGCTTTTAACGTCTAATGTTAGCTAACTCACTCACGAGTCACAATTTAACGTAAGTTTGCGTTAACTCATGCTGTGGTCGTTTACGAGTCAAATAGGCCTACATAACGTTAGACTAACGTTAGCCAGCTTATAGTATCATGATTCAGTACGCTAGTTCGGCAATGTCAATTAACGGAGCCAAGCAATGTCCAGGCCAGGGTTTTTATTAATCGAGCAACAGAAAAATAATTGTTATATTAATCGTCCAATTAGTCATTAGATTAGTCGACTAATCGATAAAATAATCGCCCAACTAATCGTTTTATTAATAATTGTTTACCCCAGCCCTACTTTTAGGGGTATTTATGGGGAGTTAAATTAGGTACAAGTCATGGGTAATGTAATTTAATTTATGGGGATATTGATAAGGCAAATGGGTGGTCAACTTAAAACTATATGCCTGTCTGTTTTTGCTCTAACAACATTTCGTTGTTATCTTGTAACAATGACAAATAATCTGAACTGTGGACACATCACTATTTTTTTATGTTTTTGAAAGAAGTCTCTCATGCTTTTTATTTTATCAAAAATTCAAAAACAGTAATAGTGTGAAATATTACAATTTAAAATAATGGTTTTCTGAAGCTGAATTTGCATTACTCCAGTGTCACATGATCCTTCAGAACTCACTGATTTGATACTCAGTTATCAATGTTGGAAACAGTTGTGCTGCTTAATATTTTTTTTATAACCCGTTTTTCAGAATTCATTTATAAATAAAAAGTTAAATAGTACAGCATTTATTCAAAATAAAAATATTTTCTAACAATATAAATCTTTACTATAACTTTTTATCAATTTAACGCATCTTTGCTGAATAAAAGTATTAATTTCTCTCAAAAAAAGCAAGATTTTTTATTTGTTTGCTGAACCCAAACATTTGGACGCTGTATATATTGTTACGAAAGATTTATATTTAAATAAATGCTGTTCTTTTTTTACTTTTACTTTTTTATTAATCAAAGAATCCTAAAAAAAGTATCACAGATTATAAAACATTTTTTTTAAGGAGAACAACTGTTTCCAATATTGATAATACATCAGCATATTAGAATGATTTCTGAAAGATCATGTGACACTGAAAACAGGAGTAATTATGCTGAAAATTCAGCTTTGCTTGAAGGATATTAATATTAAGTATAGCCTATTAAAAAAGAAAGCATTATTTTAAACTGGAATTATATTTCACAATACAGTTTTCTGCATTCTGATCAAATAAATGCAACCTTGGTGAGCAGAAGAGACTCAAAAACATAAAAATAGTAATGTATCCAAACTTTTGACCAGTAGCCTACAGTATGGATCTCATTTTCTTTCATGTCCCATTTTAAAAGGCAAATAATGCAAAGCCCATATCATGTAGGTTTTGAACATTTAAAGATGAAAGCACAGCAAATTGTAGTTCATTGTTAAATGTAAATCAACCTTTAGTTGCCTTGACAATTACTTTTTAAATTAAATAGACTGTTGTTAGAACCTGCTATTTGAACTGGACATAAATAGTTTGGTTCATTTTGTTTTTCTTCCCATTGTGGACCCATGTCTCAAGCCTTCCCAAAGTTAAATTAGAAGCATGTGTAATGTATACTTAATTGGTTGAATATATTGGAATGCTCATAAAATGTCATTGACCTGTTTCAGATTTCAAAACTGTGAGCTAACCGTTTATTAACGTTGTTGCAACCAAGTATAGGCTACTTTACAAGTTAACATCATTTTTGTTCTTTTTTTAAGTCATAAAATGGAAAAAAAAAGGATATAAAATAGAAAACGAAAGGTGTTTTTTAATTAAAGACTAAATAAATAAAAAGCTGTCCTGTAAACTGTGCTTACCTTATACACGTTGATGGGTATGTCTATCACGATATGCAACAGGTCCCCGAGCGCCAGACTTGCGATGAGGATATTAGGACCGTTACGCATGCATTTATTTTTATAAATTATTCTGAGCAGCGTAGAGTTTCCGATTATCCCAACAACAAACACAAGGCATGAAACCACGGTGTTAATATACTTAAAAGTATCCCTGATTTCCGTGGGACCAGTGCACATAGGCGGCAAAACTCTTGGTCGTCGAGGCATGGACTCATTGACCACATTGTCTTTTCCAAGTGCAGATTTGAGAGTTGGAGACACGGGGTCCCGTGGGAAATTGCCTCTGATTAAAATCCTTCCCTTGAGCACTTATCAAGACGAGGTATCCAGACAGGAGAATGAACAAACAAACCACGCATCTCGTGTCCATCGTTTATGAAACGTAGCTTATGGTTAATTTAAACACTATCGTAAAACTGTTATCAATTTAATCATTAGATTGACAGGCAGCCAAATGTCTGGTGCTAGAATTACAAAGGCTTTAATAAACCAATGGCAAATAGTCTCTTCACGATAAAAAGATAGCAAAAGCGCGTATTTAAGCCTACCCTTAGCAAGTTATTGGTCTAGAGAAAATCGAGAGAAAGTCAACGTCTCTTGACAAATTAATCCATCAGAACTCCAGATGACTTAATTTAGCGCACACTTCCTTCAAAACGCAAGGATATGTTTAAGATAACCACAACGTTACGCTTAAGTGTTTTATCCCTGTTGTATCTGTGCAGCGTTTCCTCAGACTACTCTCCCCACTGGCCCTCTCAATATCTTGATAATCAGCAGGACCACGCAGAGTATAACGAGATGGTGACCGCATGCATGTAATTACCCAGCAAACATGGTACGTTCTGAGTACGTCGCTATTTAGTCGTCCTTTGGTTAGCGTGATATTAGGCTCGTTTGAGATGCGCGTCGACTGAAATTTAGGCTGCAGTAAGTGAGGAGTGAAATAAGTGCAGTTAAGATGAACACGTTTTCTCTGTAGTGGATCCGACCTCTACGAGATCAAAGGCGGTATCAGAGTTTCAAAATCAAAGAGAACAATGACGTTGTTACTTGTCATTAAGCTGTGTCGTCAGCATGTCGTTTCCTAGTGCTTTTTGATCAATGCAGTCGAGGGTGGGCAATTTATATTATAAAATGAAATAAATGATTACTACTATTAATAATAATTACTACATTATTAGAGAGTTATCATGCTTTTCACTTTAGAACACTGATCCAAAAAATGAGTAATTCCTAAAGGATATACACACCGCCCGTATAGTATCTTACACTTTACAAAAACCTCAAAAGCTTACAATAATTTCAGTCATTACTAGAGAGTTATCATACTTTTCACTTTTATAGCAATAATTATAGCAATAATTATAGCAATTACTTTTGAATTATTTGGTAAAACTTGAGTCATTAGTGGTTACCATGATCTTCACTTTTTGAAATCATTATAGCCTATATTATGAATAGGCTCTGGGAGGTGTGAAAAAAGCTATTGATTAGTAGCTATTGATTAGCTAATGGTGAAATACCGCATTCGACTGAAAACTATTACTTACTAATTAGTTAATCAGAATTTCTTGTTAGTTAATAGTAGTTACTAGAGTGTTAATATTGCATTACTCATTTTCTCCTGCAGTAGTTATTCATTAATAACGGAACGGAAGTGTTACACTCCAGAATACTGTTCTGTCGTTAATTAATAACATTTAAAAACTGTAATAGGGATCCATGGAGGCAAGTAGAGAACCTAAGTGCAGCTTTATTACAAACAAAACAAAACCAAACATAAATCCAAAACAATCTGTTACCTTAAATTATACGTTTATCTCTGTAAAGCAGCTTTGAAACAATCTACATTGTTAAAAGCGCTATATAAATGAAGATGACTTGACAATATATATATATATATATATATATATATATATATATATATATATATATATATATATATATATATATATACAGAGATGGGGTAGTAACTGATTACATGACCATTCCAGAATTGCAGGTACATTTCGAGTAGAGAAAGAAAACAAAAAAATAGGATTTTTTTTATAAACTTTTTTTTTTTGATAGAACACACTGAAAATGTAATATTTTCGAAATTTGCTGATCTTAAGCTTGTAAGATTTAAAATATTTATTCTGATAATCAATGTACAAACTCTGTTATAGACAAACTGGGTCAAATATATACAGTTAACAAATAGCACCATTTTAAACCCTGTCTTTACTAAGAGAAACTGGTCTCTTCATCCATTAATTCAACTTTAAGCCTAATTAGATAGAAACGTTTTGTTTCAGAGTAAAAATATCAACACATTTAACTGAAAATTTTCCAATATGGTGTGCATTTTCTCTAAACATAGCTTGCAAAATTTATGAAATCCTTAACAATTTCATGTAGTAAGAAAAGTTATGCTAATCAGTTTCTGATCAAATTGTTCACACACCCCCTTATGATGAGCAACAAATCGAGGACCGTGACGTCGCCCGGTATGGCGCAGCCGGGGCCCCACCCTGGAGCCAGGCCCGGGGTTGGGGCTCGTATGCGAGCGCCTGGTGGCCGGGCCTCCCCCCCACGGGGTCCGGCCGGGCTCAGCCCGAAGGAGCGACGTGGGGCCGCCTTCCCGTGGGCTCACCACCTGCAGGAGGGGCCATAAGGGGCCGGTGCTGAGAGGATCGGGCTGCAGTCGAAGGCGGGGGCCTCGACAACCCGATCCCTGGACAACGGAAACTAGCTCTAGGGACGTGGAACGTCACCTCGCTGGCGGGGAAGGAGCCTGAGATTGTGCGTGAGGTTGAGAGGTTCCAACTAGAGATAGTTGGTATCACCTCTACGCACGGCTTAGGCTCTGGAACCACACTCCTTGATAGAGGATGGACTCTTCACCACTCTGGAGTTGCCCATGGTGAGAGGCGGCGGGCTGGTGTGGGTTTGCTTATAGCCCCCCCAGCTCAGCCCCCATGTGTTGGAGTTTACCCCGGTGAACGAGAGGGTCGTTTCCCTGCGCCTACGGGTCGGGGATAGGTCTCTCACTGTTGTGTGTGCCTACGGGCCAAACGGCAGTGCAGAGTACCCGGCCTTCTTGGAGTCTCTGGGAGGGGTGCTAGAAAGTGCTCCGACTGGAGACTCCGTCGTTCTGCTGGGGGACTTCAATGCTCACGTGGGCAACGACAGTGTAACCTGGAGGGGCGTGATTGGGAGGAACGGCCCCCCTGATCTGAACCCGAGCGGGTGTTCAGTTATTGGACTTCTGTGCTAGTTACAGTTTGTCCATAACGAACACCATGTTCAAGCATAAGGGTGTCCATCAGTACACGTGGCACCAGGACACCCTAGGCCGTAGGTCGATGATCGACTTTGTGGTCGTTTCATCTGACCTGCGGCCGTATGTCTTGGACACTCGGGTAAAGAGAGGGGCGGAGCTGTCAACTGATCACTACCTGGTGGTGAGTTGGATCCGATGGCGGAAGAGGAAGCTGGACAGACTCGGCAGACCCAAGCGTACTGTAAGGGTCTGCTGGGAACGTTTGGCCGAGTCTCCTGTCAGAGAGATCTTCAACTCCCACCTCCGGCGGAGCTTCGACCGGATCCCGAGGGAGGCTGGAGATATTGAGTCCGAGTGGACCATGTTCTCCACCTCCATTGTCGAAGCGGCCACTCGGAGCTGTGGCCGTAAGGTCTCCGGTGCCTGTCGAGGCGGCAATCCCCGAACCCGGTGGTGGACACCGGAAGTAAGGGATGCCGTCAAGCTGAAGAAGGAGTCCTATCGGGCCTGGTTGGCTTGTGGGACTCCTGAGGCAGCTGACGGGTACCGGCAGGCCGAGGCGAACTGCAGCCCGGGTGGTTGTGGAGGCAAAAACTCGGGCCTGGGAGGAGTTCGGAGAGGCCATGGAAAATGACTATCGGCTGGCCTCGAAGAGATTCTGGCAAACCGTCCGGCGACTCAGGAGAGGGAAGCAGTGCCCCACCAAAGCTGTTTACAGTGGAGGTGGGGCAGCTGTTGACCTCAACTGGGGATGTCGTTGGACGGTGGAAGGAATACTTCGAGGATCTCCTCAATCCCGCCGTCACGTCTTCCATTGAGGAAGCAGAGGCTGAGGGCTCGGAGGTTGACTCGTCCATCTCCCAAGCTGAAGTCACCGAGGTAGTCAAGAAACTCCTCGGTGGCAAGGCACCGGGGGTGGATGAGATCCGCCCTGAGTACCTCAAGTCTCTGGATGTTGCGGGGCTGTCTTGGCTGACACGCCTCTGCAGCATCGCGTGGCGGTCGGGGACAGTACCTCTGGGATGGCAGACTGGGGTGGTGGTCCCTCTTTTTAAGAAGGGGGACCGGAGAGTGTGTTCCAACTACAGGGGGATCACACTTCTCAGCCTCCCCGGGAAAGTCTATGCTAGGGTACTGGAGAGGAGATTACGGCCGATAGTAGAACCTCGGATTCAGGAGGAACAGTGCGGTTTTCGTCCCGGGAGTGGAACACTGGACCAGCTCTATACCCTCTACAGGGTGCTGGAGGGTTCATGGGAGTTTGCCCAACCAATCCACATGTGCTTTGTGGATTTGGAGAAGGCATTCGACTGTGTCCCTCGAGGCGGCCTGTGGAGGGTGCTCCGGGAGTATGGGGTCCGGGGTCCTTTGCTAAGGGCTGTCCGGTCCCTATACGACCGGAGCAGGAGCTTGGTTCGCATTGCCGGCAGTAAGTCAGACTTGTTCCCGGTGCATGTTGGACTTCGGCAGGGCTGCCCTTTGTCGCCGGTTCTGTTCATAATATTTATGGACAGAATTTCTAGGCGCAGCCAGGGGCCGGAGGGTGTCAGGTTCGGGGACCACACGATTTCGTCTCTGCCTCTTTGCGGATGATGTTGTCGTGTTGGCCCCTACAGACCAGGACCTTCAGCATGCACTGGGACGGTTTGCTGCCGAGTGTGAAGCGGCTGGGATGAGAATCAGCACCTCCAAATCCGAGGCCATGGTCCTCAGTCGGAAAAGGGTGGCTTGCTCACTTCAGGTTGGTGGAGAGTTCCTGCCTCAAGTGGAGGAGTTCAAGTATCTTGGGGTCTTGTTCACGAGTGAGGGAAGGATGGAACGGGAGATTGACAGACGGATCGGTGCAGCTTCTGCAGTAATGCGGTCGATGTACCGGTCTGTCGTGGTGAAGAAAGAGCTGAGCCGCAAGGCGAAGCTCTCGATTTACCGGTCAATCTACGTTCCTACTCTCACCTATGGTCATGAGCTTTGGGTCATGACCGAAAGAACAAGATCCCGGATACAGGCGGCCGAAATGAGCTTTCTCCGCAGAGTGGCTGGGCGATCCCTTAGAGATAGGGTGAGGAGCTCGGTCACTCGGGAGGAGCTCAGAGTAGAGCCGCTGCTCCTCCACATCGAGAGGGGTCAGCTGAGGTGGCTCGGGCATCTGTTTCGGATGCCTCCTGAACGCCTTCCTGGGAAGGTGTTCCGGGCACGTCCCACCGGGAGGAGACCCCGAGGAAGACCTAGGACACGCTGGAGAGACTATGTCTCCCGGCTGGCCTGGGAACGCCTCGGTGTCCCCCCGGAAGAGCTGGAGGAAGTGTCTAGGGAGAGGGAAGTCTGGGTGTCTCTGCTTAGACTGCTGCCCCCGCGACCCCGGCCCCGGATAAGCGGAAGAAGATGGATGGATGGATGGGCTGAAAAAATAATCCAAATTATTTCATTTTCTGTTTGTCACAATTTTATAGAAAACATTCAGGGAGAAGTAATGCAGTAACTGTGAGACACAGTTAAATATTATGTTTTGGTGATTAATAATAGTAATATTAATAATTAATATAGCTGAAAGCAGCCATTAAGGGGGCAAGCACAAACATGATAAGTCAGAAAAGTCATTATGATCATTTCATTCAAAATAGCTGAAAGATCATAAATACAATCACTAGTGATGTGATTTAATGCTTTATCACTTTTGACCAATAGGTGGCGCTGTTATGAAATTGATGTGGTGTGGTGAGACGATAATGACCATAGACAGTAGATAATGACACATGCAAAGTTTGCCACAACTTTATTGGTGCGATATATGAAAACGGTTTCATCTACCGACACGAAATCCATAACTTTTTGCCTGCATGATCTTAAGATGATATGATTCATTTTTGGTGAAAATCGGACAAACTGTCTAGGATGAGTTCGAAAAAAGTAAGTTTTGAAAGAAAATCAACATGGCGGACAGGAAGTTCGGCCGACTGTGGCTAAATTGGTAACTTATGTAGCCAATGTGTTCGGCATGACCAAGGAATCTATTAACACCAGTTTCATTACAATAAGCAAAGCTTATCAAAAGTTATTAGCATTTTTGGGCTTGGTGCCGAAGACATATCGTGTTTCATAATTGATGCGTTCCTAGGATATACCGAGGATAACTAAGTCCACTAAAGGAGGGAGGGCGTTTTCACATCTAGCTCCTAAACTCTGGAATAGCCTTCCTGATATTGTCCGAGGCTCAGACTCGCTCTCCCAGTTTAAAACTAGATTAAAGACGCATCTCTTTAGCCAAGCATTCACATGATGCATCTCATACCTTTTATACTACAGTTAAATCAGATCAAATGGCATTCATATTATGAACAGCAGCAACGCTAATTATTTCCCATCTGCCTTTTTTGTTGTTATCTCGGGACGCCTGTCCCTATAACTCAAATAGAGTTCGTCAGCTCCAGTTATGTATCCAGCCTCTCATGGAGACTTCAGATGCCCCAACGCCTGTGATGAGACGACTCGACGCCTATGAAGAGACGACCCAACGTCGGCGATATGTTATGCCCTAAATTTATGATTAACTAACTGTATTTTTGTATGTATATTTTTGAAATGCATTTTCTGTAAAGCTGCTTTGAAACAATATGTATTGTGAAAAGCGCTATACAAATAAATTTGAATTGATTTTAATTGAATGTGTTCGCAAAAAATTGCATTTTACGACAAAATTTAAAATGTCTGACGCCCAAAATGGTTGAAATAGAAAAATTGGGGTATCGTTTGACTCTGCATGCTGCACCGAATCTAAAGAGTTTTGTGATTTTTGACAAACTGTTTAGAATTATATGAAGATGATCTGGTTAATTTTTTAAGTTAAGTTCGAAAAAGTAGGCCTAAGTTTTTTCGGAAAATTCAAAATGGCCGAAAAAAAATTCATGATGGAAAATGATCTCAGGTTGAAATCAAATCATCTTGAGCCAAGTTCTTAAAAGAGAACACCGGTGCAAAATGAACCTTTGGTCTAATTACACATTGTTACCTAGTCAACCGTTATCTGAGACCCGATCCAAATGCGCTGAACTGTGTAGAATCTCATATGGTCCAGCGCATTTGGATCGGTGGTTCGTAGATCGATTGATAGAGTCTGTTTTTCAAAGATGGATTCTGCTTATACGTGAAGTTGACTGTATGTATAAAATATCTTCTTATTAAACTGTCTGGACACTTACACAGTTCTCAATGCTTCGGTTTGCATGTAGGGACCGTCCCTCATTATGCTGCCGTGTTAGTGTGGGGCTATTTTGAGCCTTGTTTGTGGTATTAACAAGCGATTTTTATTTGTCATTACTCAATGCCCCATATACTAGCGTTATACTAGCGTTATAGGCTAAACTGTTTTTAGAAATAAAACTATTTACATTCGATAATCATGAAAACAAATCTCAGATAACGGTTGACTAGGTAACAATGTGTAATTAGACCAAAGGTTCATTTTGCACCAGAGTTCTCCTGTAAGAAACGTGAGTGCAACTTTGGACAGTTGGTGGCGCTAGAGGGATTTGAGTTAGAGACTCCGAAATTTGCTGTAGTGGGCGTTTTTCATACTGTCTATGGGCGTTTTAGACTGTCCTCTATCTGTGTGCCAAATTTCATAACTTTTATTATTATTATTATTAAAATGATTTTATTCTTTCATGTTGGATCCAGTCGTGAAGTCTGAGACCCCTGAGGTGAGACAGACCAAATGTTTTGGCACTACACATTAATGTTCAGTGGTTGTTCAATACTATAATAGTACAGTATTTTGTACACAAGCAAATCATTTCAAACGTTCTCTAGAAAGAAAGCACATCAGATATGAGTTATTGAGCAGAAAATGATGAAGAAACGTGTTTCCTTCAGAGTGACTGGCGTGTCTCTTATCTCACATTATTGCTCGATTGAACAGGAGACTGAGCCTTTATTGCTTTAATTAAATGAACACCAGCTCCATTTATGGAAAATGCCAGATCACTGTCGACTATTACAGTTTTTAGCCTTGTTGCCACGGTAACTGTATTGCCTTTCAAATTGTTGTGAGGATCTTGATATGTTAATTCATTTTGCATACAGCCAGTTTTATCTCAGCTCAGATGAAATTCTCCTCCTGATTATTATTTTTCTTCTTCCAGGAAAAAGCCGGAAATAACCAGGCGTATGATGTTTGAAGTGAAAGACATGTTGCCAGGCAACAAGCACATTTCCCCTGATCGGATCTCTCTTTCTCTCTCTCTGATCTGTCAATGATTTCATCAGATGCAGGAATTATTTACAGCTCCAAATCTCGTGCGATTGAACGTTTCTGTATGGCAATATAGGGTCATTTACAGTTGCTCATTCACATGATGTTTTCCAGATGTGAGTTTTGGTTTTGCCTCTGTGTGATTTGGGATTTGAGTGGAACAGGACACAACTGACCTTTGACCTCATGATCCAAAAGAGGGTAACACTGGGAACCGGGAAAACTGTTGTGCATATGGACTTACAGCGCCACCTGCTGCTGGTGAACAACTCGTGCTTCTGATCGGTAATGCGATTTCTTCCATATGTATTATAATATTCCAGATATAAGTTTAGCTTGTGCAGGATGATTATGCATCAGCCAATGTGTTGTTATAGGAAATAAATAGAAAACATTGCTAATTTAGTTGTTATCAAACAAATGCTAAACTATAACAGAATGTACAAATGACCTTTGATGTAATTATTATGTGGACATACTTCCACTATAATAATTAATAATTATTATATTTAAGTGAATTTTGACAATTTAGTTGATGATAATTGAAGAATAAACGATGACAGACCAAGCAGAATCCCAGTAAGAGAGATTAATCTGAATAATTGCCTATATTTTAATTGAAGATGTGTCATAATAGCAACACTAAGAACGCATATTGAATGATTTCATTAAACTAGCCTATAGGTTATAATGAAAGCGAAGATCTAATTAATGGAAATACTGAATAATAACCCTGTTAATTACAATAATGATTTACATTTAAAAATAATAACATTAGTCACTCTGGGCCTTCAGTGCTAATTCTGCTGGCCCATCTTACCCCAAGGGTCTAATTTTATCTTTTTACTTCAAAATAAAACCTATAACTAAAGCATGAATGTGTCCACAAATCCTTAATTAACAAACAGACAAAAAAAAAAACCTTTGTTTTTCAACATAGTTTCATAGTTTTCAACATGTCATAGTTTCACTACTTTCCAGAGTGTTGGGGGAAATGCATTACAAGTAACTTGTTACGTAATCAGATTACTTTTTCAAGTAACTAGTAAAGTAACGCATTACTTTAAAAATTACAACAAAATATCTGAGTTACTTTTTCAAATAAGTAACGCAAGTTACTTTGTTTTACAAGTTATTGACTGACAGCTCTCTGTCCTCATGTTGACACAAATCAAAGTGTGTGTGTGTGTGTATGTGAGAACATGATGTTTATTGTAGTTCTAGACTAAATGTGAGCATTTACTCATCTCACTTGCACAAAAAAATATTCAATATTCCTCAAAATGAATAAAATCAGTGAAATGCAGAATCAGAATACTATGCAAACCTCCAATAACTAAATATTTTAAATAAAAACATATATTTTTATGCATTTAATCTCACTTTATTGACCAATGTACTTGCTTCTGACCTTCGATGATTCAGCTTAATAAGCAGAAGTGACTCTTCTATAGATAGATAGAAAGGTTTGCTTGTGTGCTTTCCTCCACTGTACACATTTCCTTCAGTCTGAGGATTATTATTTCACTTTTGCTGTGAACGGGTCTTTACATTTGCCCAAAAATACAACTTTTGTGTTATAAAAAAAAACAAGCCCAGCCCAGGTGGGGGAAAAGTAACGCAAAACGCATTACATTTCTAAAAAAGTAACTAAGTAATGCAATTAGTTACTTTTTAAGGGAGTAACGCAATATTGTAATACATTACTTTTAAAAGTAACTTTCCCCAACACTGACAGAGACACAAAATTAGACCAATAATTCTCAAAACTGTTTCGGCTGACTAAATCTCACAAATGTTGATATTCAGATTAAAAATAGCAAAGCCATTCATCAAAAGTGCTGAGATTAGATTTTGTGTCAATTATTGGTAGGAGAAAAATTAACGTGGTGGGTCATCTTACCCCGACTAACCCTATATACAGTAGTGGGCGAAAAACAGTATGAGACAAAAGTAGTATGTCCAAATCCACAGAACTCATAAAAGAGCGGGAGAAAAGTACACGGATGACCTACCACTAAATGAAATGTGCATTCGATGGACAGTTTTACTATCCCATGAGGCCACGGGAGAGGATTTGTGAATGCCAGTGAACTGCTGCTGGAAGGTCACATGATAATGACATCAAATGGAGAATGTAGTACGTCCAGATTACACTCATACTTTATGAAACACTTTTTTAGCGGTCGTGAAGTAATTATTCAAAACAAGTACATACTCGCGATTTCGGACGCAGCCTTGGAAATGTGAAGTTGAGCACTTTGCATTGTGGGATACATTACAGTATCCATTGCAGCAACATTATTGTCGGGCCAGATCCGGCCCACTTCTGGTACCCGAGGAATGGTGTACAGGGTCGCTGGGATTTATAGATTTGGCAAATTCATATATCCAAAGTGACTTAGATTGCAGTGTTTACATGTTATCAGTTCATGTTCACACTATTTACTGCTCAAATAGTGCTATTTTTATGACAATATTCTATCTGAACAGTGCAAAGTCATTTATTTTG
This sequence comes from Phoxinus dragarum, assembly GCA_033366665.1. Classification (NCBI taxonomy): domain Eukaryota; kingdom Metazoa; phylum Chordata; class Actinopteri; order Cypriniformes; family Leuciscidae; genus Phoxinus; species Phoxinus dragarum. Next base: position 21,515 of record JARPMJ010004712.1, read on the forward strand.
GGGGGGGAAAGATTCCCACTTATGATGAAAACAGAAATGAAGTACAAACTGTAAAACACGTTGTGCTTCAGATGAGGGATATTTCACAGAGTTTGGTGTAACAAAGATGGTAACTTTTTTAAACTTATATAATCATAAATTAACACAATACTGCCTATTTATGGTTACACAATAATGCGTGAACTGTCTGATGAAAAGAAACTACATTATAGTTTCAAAATATTTAAAAATCGAATTAAAAATGTTGGTGCAACCCTCATGTTTTGTGCCGTGTGCTTTCAGAAGGTGTGGAAGCAGGGGATTCTGGGAAGAGGTGAAGCTTCTCTTCATGGATCATTCAAGCGAAGTTCTTCTTGAGGAAGTTGATGAGGCCGTTGGTGGATGAGTCGTGGGAACTGACCTCGGCAGAATCCTGAAGCTCGGGTTCGATCTTCTCGCCAGCTGTTTCCCGAGCTCCACGCTGAGAACCGAGAGAAGACAGACGTGAACATCGAAATGAGTCTGGAACTAAAACTAAAGCCGTAAGAAAACATTTTTTGTTACTTTAAACAGTTCGGTTCAGTTTGTTTTCATGGACATTCAGTTTATTTCTCATTATTCCCAGAAACAAAGCTTTTCAATACTCTGAATCAATTGAATCAACTCCTTCAAAATGATTCACTGATTCAAAGCGCTGGAAACGCCACACGCTGGTGACCCCTGCTGGCCAAACCAGTGTAAATGCGACCAAAACTCAGCATAAAAACACATTTTACAAATGTTTTCTTGAAAGTTTAGTCTATCAAATGGAATCTACAAATCATCAAGCACCAATAAATATGAAGTGTCTGTATAAAATGTGCTCTTTTATACATTTTTTGGGATTGTTTTGGTGTTTTTATGGAGGACGTTGCTAGTCAGGCCAACTATACTCGTCTTTTTTATTATACAAATGTGTCATTACAATTGTCTACAACTTTATAAAACAGACCCGAGATCAGGTAAAAAACATTTAGACTTTTATTATTCCACTGAGATAATCTCCCCCTAATGGCGGACAATTGAAATTTCGAAACGATTATGAAATAATGAAGACGCTCCAAATCACTGATTCGAAACAAAAGATTCAAAAGGCTTCAAAGCTTCACAAAGAGTGTTTCAAAAATGGCCATCATTACTAAACAAACTAAAACTAAAACTGGAAAAAATACTGAAAACTATACAGGCATATTTAAAAAAACAAAAGATGAATAAAAATGACAAAAACACAAATAACTAGAATTTTGACAGAAATTAAAATGAAAACAGAAATGACAAAAATTAAAAAAAACTAATAGTATTTCAATGATACTAAATTAAAACTGGTCTTATGATTTTAACAATTAAACTTGAGCTCAGGATCAAAAATATAATTATTTTGACGGGTTCATTAACATTCCAGAGATCATTTTATTTATTCTTCCTAAATAGTTTCTTTTCTTTTTTATTTGTTGCATTCAAGTGATCAAGTTATTATAGTCATCTAAAACTAAAACCATAAGAAAACATTTTCCTTAATTGAAATAAAACAAAGTATAAATCAAACTTATTTTACAATGTAACATTTCTCATTTCAATTTAGTTTAACTTGATGCACTAAAACAACTCAAATGAACAAAAACTAGGCATATTTTTTTAAACTAATAAAAACACAAAATTCTAAATATAATATAAAAATATAATAATAAAACATAATATTAAAATAAAAGCTACTTTACAATATTATTAAAAACGAATAATAAAATAACGCATCAAAACTCAATTTATTAAATCATATTCATACATTCGCTGACTCACCCCCACTGATCAAAACTGTTGATTTCCCACATGACGCCCTGAATGAAGATCTTGTGTTCGTACATGGCTGTTAAGAAAGGTCAGAGGTCAGAACCCTGCAAATCTGATGACATCTAATACACTTAAACATTTCAAACAGCGTGTAACCCACCAATCAGAACGCCTAGAGTATACGGAGACAGCTTTTTGAAGATGATGGAGTTCGTTGGCTTGTTTCCTTGGAACACCTGGACAGAAATGGAAATATTCAAATAGTAGTATTCTACATTGTTCTTCACTATGTTGCATGTGATTTGCACATTTAATAAGTTATGTGAGCAATGAAAAAAAAAAGAAGCATTTTTAATTATAAGTTTGCATGGAAAATCTGGAACCAACTTGCTTATTTATCACGCTGGAAATTGAAGGTCATGATTGTGGGATACATTATCTCATACACTATATAATATAATACATGGATAATCTTTGTGTACAGGATATCCTCATATGCGCACATTATACATGCTGCATGAATATTAAAAGTATATGGTGGTGTTTATGGGCTGTAGTTGTGATGTGTGTCCTGTAGGGGGCAGTATAAGCCAGTGGTTGACTTTATATTCTCACTTTGTGTGGAAGAATATTGTCCAGTTCCTCTCCGCTCAGTCCTCCAGCTTCCAGCTCTTTCTTCGCCTCTTCTGTCGTCTTTCCCTTCATCAGTGCCTCGGTCTGGGCCAGGAAGTTCGCCACCAGGATCTACAATTCATTTATTTCTATAGCATTTAATACTGTGCAATACAGATCGCTTCAAAGCAGCTTCACGTAAAAAAAAAAAACAGGACTTTTAAATTTGTGATTTTGACTTTTTAAAGTCGTGATTTTGTCTTTTAAAGTTGTGATTTTGACTTAATATGTCATAATGTTCGATTTTATGTGATAATTGTGACTTTTGAAGTCATCGTTTCAACTTTCATCTCATAATCACAACTGTCATAATTTCGACTTTTTATCTCATAAATGACGTAGTATGTCATAATTATGACTTTTGTCATACTTGTGACTTTTTAAAGTTGTGATTTCAACTTACTATGTCCTAATTTTGACTTTTTGTCTAATTTTATATTTTTGAAGTCTCATAATCACAACTGTCATAATTTCGCCACAATCTCATAAATATTACTTCGTTTTTCATAATTTTGTCTTTTCATTTAAAATATGTCTTAGTTTGTCTTAATTTTGACTTTTTATTTCCTAATTATGACTTAATTTCACATAATTTTGACTTTTCATCTCAAATATGTCTTAGTTTGTCATAATTTTGACTTTTCATCTCAAATATGTCTTAGTTTGTCATAATTTTGACTTTTAATCTAAAATATGTTTTAGTTTGTCATAATTTTGTCTTTATGTCCTAATTATGACTTAGTTTGTCATAATTTTGACTTTTCATCTCAAATGTCTTAGTTTGTCATAATTTTGACTTTTCATCTAAAATGTTTTAATTTGTCATAATTTTGACTTTTCATCTGAAATATGTCTTAGTTTGTCATAATTTTGAATTTTTATGTCCTAATTATGACTTAGTTTGTCATAATTTTGACTTTTTATCTAAAATATGTTTTAGTTTGTCATAATTTTGACTTTTCATCTGAAATATGTTTTAGTTTGTCATAATTTTGACTTTTCATCTAAAATATGTCTTAGTTTGTCATAATTTTGACTTTTCATCTGAAATATGTCCTAGTTTGTCATAATTTTGACACTTCATCTGAAATATGTCCTAGTTTGTCATAATTTTGACTTTTCATCTGAAATATGTCTTAGTTTGTCATAATTACGATGTACTAAAGCACGATTTGTTTTTCCCCATGTCTGAAACGGGCTTCAGTAAACCGCGCGGTACCTTGTGGTGGAGGCTGTTTCTGATTGGATGTTGAGTCTGGGCAGGAATGAGGAAGTCAGCAGGAATCATGCGAGTCCCTGTTGAGGAGACAGAAGGTCAGACAGACGCTCCGCGTTCGGTACGGGTTAGGTTAGCAGTGTCAGCGAGTGAACCTTGGTGGATCAGCTGGTAGAAAGCGTGCTGTCCGTTAGTCCCCGGTTCCCCCCACACAATCGGCCCGGTGTGATAGTTCACCTGGTTACCCTTAGTAGTGATGCACTTTCCATTAGACTCCATGTCACCCTGTAAAATCACAGCATTAGATTGACAGGTGAAACTTGAAAAATGAGAATCTGGTGCAAAAGTTCATTTATTTCAGTAATTCAACTTAAAAGGTGAAACTAATATATTATATAGACTCATTACATGCAAAGTGAGATATTTCAAGCCTTTATTTGTGATTATGGCTTACAGCTTCAAATTCAACCCCAAATTCAATATTAGAATATTGTGAAAAGGTTTTCATAAGCTGTAAGCCACAATCATCAAAATTATGACAAATAAAGGCTTGAAATATTTCACTTTGCATGTAATGAGTCTATATAATATATTAGTTTCACCTTTTAAGTTGAATTACTGAAATAAATGAACTTTTGCACCAGATTTTTCGAGTTTCACCTGTATAATACTCGAACAAGAGCTCTGTACAGGTGTGTGTGTGTGTGTGTTTTCTACCTGTTGGAAGTACGCAGCGAAGCGGTGCATGTACTGATCGTACGGCAGAAGGCAGTGTGTCTCCGCCTGGAAGAAGTTGATGTACCAGACGCCCAGCAGAGCGAGCAGAATGGGTGCGTTCTGGTCCACGGGGGCCGTGCGGAAGTGAGTGTCCTGCCAGAGAGTTTAGGCTTTTAAAAAGATATCAGGATGCATTCAATTGATCAGTTACGTTTTTAGATTTCTATTTCAAATAAAAGCCTTTGTATTCATCAAACAATCCTGAAAAAAGTTTCCATAAAAATATGAAGCAGCACGACTGTTTTCAACATTAATAATAATAATCATAATGTTTTTTCAGCATCAGATCATCATATTATACTGATTTCTGAAGGATCATGTGACACTGAAGACTGGAGTAATGATGCTGAAAATTCAGCTTTGATCACAGGAATAAATTACACTTTACTATATATTCACATAGAAAACAGTTTTTGATTTTTTTTCAAAAATATTACCAAATCGGTTACACTTTACAATACGGTTCATAAGTTAACATTAGTTAATGTATTTACTAACAAGAACTAACAATGAGCAATACATTTGTCACAGTATTTAATAATGTTAGCAAATAAAAATCCAGCTGTTCATTGTTTGTTCATGTTACTAATGTTAACAAATACAACCTTTGATTTTAATAACGTATTAGTAAATGTTGAAATTAATATGCACTAATATTAATATATGCTGAATAAGTATTGTTCATGTTAACTAAGGTAGTTAACTAATGAACCTTATTATAAAGTGTTACCGCATTGAAACACAAGTGTATCTGCAGGTCATTATACATAAATGTTTGACTTTGAATATTATAATTCAACACATTTTTATGGTTTGCAAATGAAGGTCAAATACTGATAACGTCCTCCTCCAGTAATTAAACCCACCATCCAATGAGCTCCAGCCAAAAGCTTCTCGAAGTTCTCGAATCCTGCGACAGAAGAGATCAGACACACACGCTTGAGAATCTCACACACTCATTGGCTGACATGAGTCACATGATAACACTCACCAATATGAAGTGCAATAGACAGTCCGATTGCAGACCATAAGGAATATCGTCCGCCGACCCACTGAAATAAAAAAAGAGGCACAATACAGAACTGTGTGATTTATGCATTATTAGATGTTCACTCAAGTTTTGTAAACATACGAGTGGAACTCAAAAAATGTATATCGTGCAAAAGTTCATTTATTTCAGTAATTCAACTTAAAAGGTGAAACTAATATATTATATAGACTCATTACATGCAAAGTGAGATATTTCAAGCCTTTATTTGTTATAATTTTGATGATTATGGCTTACAGCTTATGAAAACCTTTTCACAATATTCTAATTTTGAATTTGGGGTTAATTATCCGAGCCATAATCATCAAAATTATAACAAATAAAGGCTTGAAATATTTCCCTTTGCAGAGTTTCACATGTACTAATCAAGCTTTCCTTTACTTGATCAAACATGCAGTAAGATGAAGAGATTATAGTGTCCATAATAAATGGGATTATAAGGAACCTTGCCCTTTAAATATCAACAATGTGAGTAAAAGTAGCCGTCTGCCTTTCCAGTGACCTGCGCTCGGATAAGGTCAGGATCATGAATAACTGCGAGTCAGTCCAGAGACTCTGGTTACCAGCAGCTGCTGCTGTGAGCACACACACACACACACACACACACACACACACACACACACACACACACACACACACACACACACACACACACACACACACACACACACACCTACTTCAACAGGGCAAAAATAACTCAGGCCCTCGACGGACACACACACACTCACATCCCAAAACTCAAACATGTTCTCCGGGTCGATGCCGAAGTCCTTCACTTTGGGCTTGAAACACAGAACACAATAAAGTTGGTCTAAGAACGTAAAAATTCTGATGTAATATTTTCAAATGAATTTTAAAGGGGTCAGGTCATGTTTTTATTGATTATGTTTTCTCCCTGAGATGTCTATAATATAATGCTGGTCAATTAGTCATAATTTAGTCTCTTTGACACTTTTTTTTTTTTTTTTTTTGCTACTGTATCTTTAAGACACAGAACCAAAACATCACAACAAAATTAATAAAACTTGAACTAAAATTAAATTGAAAACAGAAAATATACAAATAAAAATATTTATAAAAACTATAATAATATCTCTCAATGATACAAAAATAATACTGTATATAAAATGCATTTTTTTCAAGTGCATCTTCTATGTAAATGGATTTTTTAAAAATTAATTATTTGATGCTATATAAATAATCTTGCTTTGCCTTGCTTTAGATTTTTTTTTTTTGCAGTTTAGTTTCAATAACTGATCTTTTTGGTTTGTTTTGAGTTTTGAAAGTTACAATATTATGCAATAGTACAATGAAGTCTTTCATTTTTAAAGTTATGGAAAATGTAATTCCTGATGATATAAGCACTTTACATCCAAACTAGAATGAACTTACTCCATTGGTAGAGAGCGCCACGAAATGCTTGGCAACTGCAGATTTCTGTGAGAATGATAAAAACGACAGTCAAATCAATGCGTGGCGCAGACGTCTCACACACGTCTCACACATGTCTCACACACGTCTCACACACGTCTCACACACGTCACTGTAAGAGGGATGCGACTCACGTCTTTGGCGGCCAGCAGGAACCATTCCTTCGCTGATTCAGCATTTGTGATGGTTTCCTGAGTCGTGAATGTCTGAGGAAGACAAACAGACAACAAACTACTTCACAACTTTATCATTATGATGCATATAATATCAAATTGATTTTGTTGCTTTTTGAGCATGAAAAAGCTCCAATTCTTCTCCATATCAGTGTCAGTGTTTCTGAACTCCTGAAACGCCTCCATTGTAGTCTTGAGTTTCTTCCGGGAACGAACACCTCACAATATTCCTCATTTAAATAATTAATATGCAGAATAAAGGGGCGGGGCCTGGTTGAGTTAGTTATTGCACTCTACTCTGATGACAAGCTATTCAAATTAGTACACAGCACTTATGCACATTACTAGTTATTTTTACTACTATTTTAAAATTGTTGCATCTTTTTTTATATAATATTTTGCGTCTTTTTTTTTACTGCACAGTCTAGAGAAATGCCAGACTTACATTTCACTGCTCGTTGTATCACTGGTATGTGACAAATAATCTTGGAATTTGAATTTAGTTGGTAGTGTGTTGAAACTAGCGGTTATGGTAAGGGGCGGGACATAACACGTGCAATGCGCTCGACCAATCACAACACACTGCTCCAGCCGACCAATCAGAGCACAGTGTGCTTTTCAGAAGGAGGGGCTTCATAGAGACAGGAAGTAAACAGCATTACTGACATAGATATCCATATAAGGCTAGATGTCTTAAGGCGGAGTCTCTTAACGTAATCACCGGCGGCCATCTTGTCACAGGCAAGCTTTCTGGCGGGCTCTGTGTTCCTGATGTAAGGCGAGTGATCTGCACGAACACAAATACTCTCATCTCGCTGAAATCTTGACGGATTTACAAACGGTTTGATTTTTTTTTTACAAACGTTATTAACGTGGCTATAATTTTTTAAATGCTTGAACATGTTGAAATATATAATATTATAATTATTCATAAGTATGTAGTGTCATAACTACATCTCTGACGTTAACAAACCAAACCGTTTGAAAATCGGTAGACAATTGAGCAAGTTATGGTTATTTAAAAAGTACATGGACCATTAAAACACAATGTTACGAGTGAGCGAGCTGAGTGTGACAAGATGGCCGCCGTGTGCGGATGTCAACCTCCATTGGCCAGCTGCGCGGACGAGACATCTAGCCTTTATTATATGATATCTGTGGTTACTGACAGACCGGGAAGAGAGGAGCCGCAACAATGGAGAATATGAGGAAAATAACATTCCATAGAGCCCAAAAACAACATCAAGACATTGTAAAAGTGCATAAAATGGCCTCTTTAAAAAAGTTTATTTCCTCTGCTTGTTTGTGTATCTCTGCTAATGCTGTAAAATATGTTTACTTTCTGAATACCTTCGATGCGACAATGAAGAGTGTGGTCTCAGCGTTGAGTTCAGCCAGAGTCTTAGCGATGTGCGTTCCATCGATGTTCGACACAAACCAGACCCGAGGTCCGCCTTTAGAGTAGGGCTTCAGGGCTTCTGTCACCATTAGAGGACCCTGAAACACACACACACACGTATTAATTTTTCACAGTATATAAAAACTGTATAGATGCCTGTACAAATTTAGGATGGGGGTCCTTGGCATCTAAAAGATTGAAAACCCCGATCTAGAACACCAAAGCAGGAGGGAAAGAATAAAATATAGTTTTGATTTCACAAACCAGATCAGATCCACCGATGCCGACATTGACCACATCAGTGATGGATTTCCCAGTGTAACCCTTCCACTCGCCACTGCGGACTTTCTGTGGCGGGAAGAAAAACCTGCGAGTTATAATAACATCCTGGTGTCACGGTCAGCTGCTGTTTTAGCCTCGTTTTCTTTTTTTCTTTTTTTACTGTATTTTTATTGAAGATTTTTCAAGATTTCAACATCAAGAAAGGCAGAATTTTTTTTTTTTTTTTTTTAAAGAGAACAATAGAACAGAGGATATCCTAAGCATTCTGTTAAGGGGCAAGCATAGTTTAACATAATAATCATTGATTGTTTACATTACAGAACTCAATCCATTTTTTCCAGTATTTTAGAAATAAGTCCTTTTTAAGCCTCAAAATTAAAGTAATTTCTTCCATATTATATATTTCCTTAACTATTTCCGTCCATTCTCCAAGTAAGGGGGTGTCAGGCTTATACCAGTTCCTTGTAATACTCTTCTTACATGCTACACTCAATATATTAACAAGATACATATCTTCTTTCAACACAGATTGTGTATTATTTCCCAGATACAGTGTATTGAAATTTCTTGTTATTTTATAACCTAAAATCTTTTGGATCTCCATCAACACCATGTTCCAGAAAGGTAGTATTTTTGGGCAACTCCAGAATATGTGAAAATGGTCAACATCAGTATGCCCACATAACCTCCAGCATATTTGTGGTGTATGTAATTGTTTACTTTTGATTCTGGGGGTAATAAAATAACGCACTAAATTTTTCCATGTAAACTCTTTCCATCTCTGCGAATAGGTAATAGTATGTTGTGTCTTGCAAGCAAAATACCATTCTTCATCTGGAATTTCCTCCCCTAATTCTCTTTCCCATTTCTGCTTAATATAGCTAGATGTGTTTTTTCTATTCTCCATCATGGCCCGATAGAGAGAAGAGATTATTCTCGGATTATTCTTTGTATAGGAATCAATTATCACCTCTACCAGTAAATTTGGCTCCGTACTACCCATTTTTTTAGACTCCCTTTCAATGTAATTTAGCTTCGTTTTCATGGACTTTTCTCATTCTTTCCTGTGTTTCCTTAGTTTTCTTGTTCATTAAAGTCCCCCAGTAGACAATAATTTTATCCCTTAAAACTCTTCTTTGATCACCAAAATTACATATTTAAAAGTTTTTTCCTTGAAAAAAAAATCTTCATGACTTAAAATATCTTGAATGTAACTCGACACCCTTTGCCTTATTTAGTATGCGCGGTTCTATGAATATGCAAATGAGCCCCGCCTCCACTCACTCACTCACTCAGAGATCCACTGGTTGACGATCACACGTTGATCTGATTGGTTACAAGGTAGTTTGTGACGTCAGAAACACCAGCGATTTCAAACCGTGTTTTTGAGACTGTCTTTGGTTCACTGCAGTTTTAAGCAGAAAATACTCGGCAATGCTGTCCACTTATGAATTTACACATGCTTTGTTTTAAAGTATATTAAAAACTCCACATAGACATATAAACAACATTAAAAGCTTGATTTTCACCACAGAGGGACTTTAGGTATGCTTTCATTGGTTGTCATGGTTACTCATTGTTTCAATGATTTCTCACACCTGATCCTTGTTTCGTCGTTCACTGAGTTCACTCTTGGGTGCCTTCGAAAACTTCAACTACAAAGTAATTCCCATATTATACTCTGCAGGCAACGTTTGTGCATGAAGGCACCTCATGAAACTGATTTCAGACGTAACGGTTTAATAATCTACAGCAAAATAGAGAGAGCTTTGGTGAAAACTAAGCAAGTATTAATGACTATAGTCATTTTTTACTAGAAGTGACATCAGAAGTGGAAAACGTTGATCAAAAACGTACATTTACACACGAACTCACCAGCAAACGCAACTTTCAGACGCCGTCTTTCTTTAACTAGTCTCAACTGTCACAGAATGGAAAGCACAGGATTGTGGAATATCAAAGCCAGCGAAGGATGCATCTATGCTGCCTTAAAGGAACCGTATGTAAGAAATGCATTTCAATTAATCATAAAATGGCCCTGATATGTCAGTAGACATTAAGAAATCATGTTAATTTCAGATACTTATATCACTGACAACAGTAGTCCGGCCAGGATATTGTCATTTAAAAGTGAAGTTGCAGCCGTCAACTGATGTTGATGTTGTCATGTTGTGTTTTGGCCTGATGCGCCACCCTCCTCCTATCCACCAATCACAAAGTCAGTAGTGTTTCGGCATCCGGGTCGCCAGCTCTGCTCTAGTCTTGCCATTAGAAGCTCCTTGTAGCAGTCGACGTTCCTGCTGGATCCGGCAGCCTATCTGGCAACCTCGAGTCAGGGGGAGGGGGATACACCGCTCTACAGTCATTTGAAAGTGATTGCAGTACCAGTTTTGGCCACAATCTTACATACGGCTCCTTTAAAAATCGATCTGATGAAGGAATCTCAGGAGACACGAAGTGAAGCTAACATTGGATTCGGACGTGCCTTGATGCCAGACGTACGCAGCCATTGCCCTCAGTTCAGTTCGCTCGTTGTCTGGTGTTGGACACTGGACACTCTTTTTGTTTTTGTTTAATAAAGTGACTTAGATCTGCTACACTCGTCTTCTTCCTCAGCCCAAAAACCACACCTGGTCTCTGCTAAAACACTTTACTTGCTCAGGGTTTACCTGTATTATTTTTGAACAGCATCCCATCGTCAGATATGACACTCACATGACAGAAGCCCTTCATCTTCTCCAGAACCTTGTTCACCTCCGGCATCACGTCTTTCCCATCCACGGTTATGGGTGTGTTTGAGCGGTTCCTCAGGGCCACGTGGAGAACAGCACGACCCTAGAGACGGCACAATCATCATGCAATGCTTACAGTTATGATTTATGCATTTGGCAGACACTTTGATCCAATGCAACTTACATTGCATTCAAGATATAAGTTCATGCATTTCCCGTGAATCAAACCTACGTCCCTGTTATTGCTACTAGACTGTATATAAAAATTGCAAGAATTTTACATGTGCATCTTCCATTTATAATTGCAGATGAATAAAGACTCATGATAAGACTTTATAATAACTGCATGCTATGAATCTTTATTTAAGCATTAGTAAATAGTTAATTCATCATTTATAAAGCATAAATAGACATTAATAAGCAGTTTATTAATATAGCTATAAATGCTTTATTATTATTATTTATAAGCATATCTATAATGTGTTTAATAATTGTGTTTTCATATTTTATAATGATCGATTTATCATTTCTAAATTATTACATTATTTACAAACCATTTAGGAGTTGTCAGTGGTTTGTAAGATTTAGAAAGTGCAAGTAAATGATAAATAAACTATTTAAATGTATATTTATACATTTTATTATTTAGACATATAGTAAGTTACTCAGTGTGTTAATAAATGTTTTATTAACATGTATTCCTACTGTAATTCATGATTAATTCAGGTAGTTATAAAACATTTAGTAGTTGTCAGTTAACTATTTCTGAGATGACTACAGGGAGAACTATTTATGTCTCAAAGCTTTTACAAAAGAGATGTATTCATTGCTTATTAATGCTTTAAAAATTATGAATTAACCATTTACTAATGATTCATAGCATTCAGTTATAAATGTTATCAGAATAAGTATCCATCAAAAAACACGTGAGTCCAAACAGAGCTCAGCTGATCTCGACCATAAACACAGCAAATGGGATGTGTAGATTTAAAGGGGGTGGGGGGGGTGTAATGCCCTTTTCACAAGATGTAAAATAAGTCTCTGATGTCCCCAGAGTGTGTATGTGAAGTTTTAGCTCAAAATACCCCATAGTTTATAATGTTAAAAGCGTCACTTTTTGAGGGTGAGCAAAAATGCAAAAATGAACTACACGACATTCCTCCCGGGTTAGTGACATCACCAACCCTAAAATTTACATAAACCCCGCCCCCTGAACACGATTTATAGATTATCAAGACAGAATATGCTAATCAATGACTAAAAGATAACTACACATAAGCTTCATAAATTCATCAACAAACCATTCAGAAATGTCCTGTTCTTCTACATGTTGTCACTTCTACTTGAGTCTCTCCATCATTGTCTGACTCCGGTTTGAACATAAAAGACTAAAAGTTTTTGAAATGTACATTGTGTGTGTGTGCATGTGTGTGTGTGTGAGGTAAAAGGACACGATCTCTTGAAGCTCCGCCCCCTGTGCCGGGAGCAGCAGCTCATTTGCATTTAAAGGGACAGACACAAACGATGTTATTTTGCTCACCCTCAAATGTGACGATTTTAACATGATATATAAAAATATCTGTGGGGTATTTTGAGCTAAAACTTCACACACACACTCTGGGGACATCAGAGACTTATTTTACATCTTGTGAAAAGGGCATTATAGCACCCCTTTAAAAAGCAATTTCTTTCAAATAAAATATCTCCCTTTAACATTGCAGATGTTGTTTATGATCAAACAGCAACATTACACACTACACAGCAAAAACTCCAGTGTTAAATTAACACTCCTGGGAGTTTATATGAGTCCACACTCAAGAGTGTTAAAGTTAATGAGATAATTAAGTTAATAATTGAGTGATGATTGAGCATTAGTGATGAACACCTGATGTTAACAAGCAGAATCACTGAACGAGAAAATCTCAAATTGTAAGCCACCATTATGGAGATCAGTGTTTGCTTTAGTTGGGCTCTTGACCCTTAAATTATTTACTTAAAAATGTTGTGTGCCTGCTGTTATTAATTTATAACAGACAGATCAATAAAGAAAAAAAGTGATCTGTTGGTTATGTTATGACAATCATAATTTGAACTTGATCACTGAACCCTTATTTCTGACTTAGATTTAAGTTGTTTATTACAGCATAACTGTGATTCTACATAAATATCTAGAATTTTTGATAAATAAATACGGAATAATTTATTTTAAAGTTGTTAAAAAAAAAATTCATTTTAGGCACACACAGACATACATCAATATTCAGTCTATGCATCTCAACAATGGTGATGAGCAAAATATTCAATTAGGAAAAGGAAATTACTTAAAAGACAATTCAGATAATAATTTATTAATTCCGCAATGCATGATGGGAGCCATTAATGAGTTGATTGGTGGCAGCCACTGCAACATGCTTTATTATTGTCACCATTGTTGAGATTCACAGGCTGATTATTGATGTCAATTTGAGATTTTCTTCTTCAGTGATTCTGCTTGTTAACATCAGGTGTTCATCACTAATGCTCAATCATCACTCAATTAATCACTTAATTATCTCATTAACTTTAACACTCTTGAGTGTTCATTTAACACTCATCTTTTAACACTTTACACTCTTGAGTGTGGACTCATATAAACTCCCAGGAGTGTTAATTTAACACTGGTGTTTTTGCTGTGTAACTAAAGTTAGAAAACTGAAATCATAATCAACCACCCCTTTAAACCCAGACAGACACACAAACATATGAAATACCTCAGTGAAATTAATCTTTTCTCCTGAGAACATCTTGTCTCTGGATGCCTCCACGCCGCGAGACTTTGCCTAAAGCCAATCAGAATACAAACATCACATTAGAGGAAGAATAACTCTATTTAATTCTCATGAAACATCACGTTCAAAACTTTACCAGCTCCACGAGCATCTTCATAACCTCTTCATTTATACGGTTCTTAGAGTAATCCAGCAAAATGTCTCCTTCATCTGTTTTTAAAGTTAAGCTGTTAAAAGAATACAAACATCAGAGGGGAAAAAATAAAGCTGAACTCATGCAAAACCTGAGACCAGATAGTTCAACTTAAGTTAAAATGACATAAAATTCATAAATACACTCTTACTTAACATATTTTATACCATTTTGTAAAGTGTACATTTTAAAAGTTATGAATTAGTTGTGGGCGGGGTTTGATAATGATTGACAGGATAGCAAAAAGCGATTGTACTTGTGACCACGCCTACTAAATGTACTGCATGATCTGTGAAGGTCAATTGCTATATTTTTTATTAATTAAATTATTTTAAATAATAAAACGTTTCATGCAGAATAGTAAAAATAAAAATAAAAAGTACCTGAACTTTTGAAATCGGTTTTTATCAGCCTCGAACATCTGCCTCATGTTGAGATTCGCGGCGTTTGATTTGTACCATTTTTCTAGATTCTGAAAGTTTGGGTCGCTTGTCAGTCCCATCGTGAAGTGTATCGGACCGAACCTGTGTGTGTGTGTGTGTGTGTGTGTGTATATGTGTATGAATCTCCGGCTGAACTGAACCCAAATGTCACAGATCCGCCTTTTGAAGGGCGAAGAAAGCAGCTGATCTGCAGCTCAACACACACACACACACACACACACACACACACACACACACACACACACACACACACACACACACACACACACACACACACACGATGTACTGTATAATATTGTATTTATTAAATAAATATTTGTACTGTACTGTATAATATATTGTATTTATTAAATAAGTATTTGGCCTAAACACACGCACACACAATATGTATATATAACTTTACATTTGTATCTGGAAACAATCTACAAATAGCAACATGATCCAGTGATTGATTGTGGCGCCATCTATCGATCTATCATGTGAAAGACACTGAATATTGTGTTTGAACACATTGAACACTAGGGGACACAGGAGTCCATCACATCAATCACACTCTCAGTCATCTGTGGCTGGGGAAATACAAAATAAATAAAAATAAAATAAATAAATAGAATAAAAAATAAAAAACAAAATATGAAAAAATTAAAAAAGCATAAGAAATATATATATTTTTAAATAAATACAAAAAATAGAATAAAATAATAAAAATGAAATAAAATAAAGAATATGAAAAAAATAAAAAAAATAAAAAGCATAATAAATAAATATGTATTTTTTAAATAAATAAATAAATACAAAAAACCCGAAATAAAATAAAATGAGAAAATGTAAAACAAAATATTATAAAATAATAAAACATTATCACCACTATTATCAAATAAATAAATTAAACATAAATAACAGATAATCTCTAATTTAAATGTATTTTTATCAATATTTTACAGTATTAACAAAAAATTCCGTAGCTAGTACTTTGGTGAAAACTATGGTTACCATAAAGTGCACGCGCTCTATGGTATTGTAGTTCGCGCACATCGCCTGGCCTTCTCGCTCGTGCTCGTGCTCTGTGTGCGCGCTCGGAAGCCGCGTTCCGTCACTTCCTCTCTCCACAGACAGGAGGGTGGGGACAAACAGCTGGTAAGTGATGCCGTGATCCGACCGCCTGCTCGGGCTGTTTTTCACACCAATAAACGCCTTTCCCGGAGCCACTACAGGTAGGACTCGTGTCCGTTAATCCCACGTTAAATCGAAACACCCAAGCGCTTGTGTTTTGACGTGTTTGAGATGTTTTTGAATCCGTGTCAACGATAGGTGCTAACGGCTAACTGAGATTAGCTCCATAAATACTGATGATTTTTTTTTGGTAAAATCTTTTGAAACGTCAATTCGCCGCTGTTAAAATAAGGGAAATCACAGGAGGACAACATTAAAGTGATGTTTCTGCGACGTCAAGCGTGTATGTTTGCTCGTTAAGTGGTTTTGGTTCATCTGTATCAGCATTGAGCCGTTTAAATCTCATCAAATCTGCTGCAGTCTGACTGTCTGGTCTTAATTACTCCAATTAACGACGTGATTAACTGCCCACGGTGTCCCTAAATTACACTGGGGCTGAAGACCCTTCAACGCCCTGAAAAGGCACAGATACGGTTCACTGCAGCCCTTTAACACCCTAATGACAGCCGGCGGGTGACACACACACACCCAAACCCCTGGCGGGTGTCATTGGCGATGGATTAGTGCTTTTCGGGGTGGTGAAGTGTCAGAAACCGCTGGATTTAGGGTTGAACTGCAGCCTCGTGAAGATCAAACCAATGCATGATCATGCCATCAGTAATCAGACATCATAACCAGGCTCTAGTGGTAGTTTAACGCTGTGTAACTTAGTTTTTGGTTGGACTATTTTCTGTTTTGTTTTTCTGGAATGAGGGTTGAAGGCTTGACAGTGTGTTTTGTCGAATTTAATTGAATGTGTCAGAGAATCCGTCCGAGTGTCAGGAGGATCCAGATTCCTGTTGTGGATCTAGAGGCTGTAGCTCAGAATATTCAGGATATTTATACTCAACTGCACACCAGTGTAACCCTGTAAGTGGCTTAAATTACACTTTGCAGTGTGAAGTTAAATGTATTTGTTGCGCCATAAGTAAAAATATATTTTCATTGGATTTTATTAGGTTGTTTTTAAAGGGATGGTTCCCCCAAAAATATAAATTCTGTCTTTAATGCCAAACTTGTAAGACTTTCGTTAATCTTCGGGACACAAATAAAGATCTTTTTGATGAAATTTGAGAGCTTTCTGTCCCTCCATTGACAGCTACGCAACTACCACTTTAACGCTTTAATAAGATCATAAAGAGGTTGTAAAACTAATCTGAATTAATTGAGTGGTTTAGTCCAGATTTTCCTCTATCTCTATATATGATGAACAGATTGAATTTAGGCTTTTATTCACATATAAACATTGATCAGCGAACATAAACAAAAGCTCAACCGAACCTGCTCGATGCGTGAGAACACACACCATTGTTTTTTTCTGAAGATCAAACGTTCTGCGCACCACGAGAATGAACCTCATTGGTTCTTGTGGAAGATTTTAACCCTGTAAGTGGCTTAAATTACACTTTGCAGTGTGACGTTAAATGTATTTGTTGCCCCATAAGTAAAAATATATTTTCATTGGATTTTATTTGGTTGTTTTTAAAGGGATGGTTCACCAAAAAATATAAATTCTGTCATTAATTACTCGTCGTCATGTCGTTCCAAACTTGTAAGACTTTCGTTCATCTTCCAAAACACAAAATAAGATATATTTTTGATGAAATTTGAGAGCTTTCTGTCCCTCCATTGACAGCTACGCAACTACCACCGTGACGCTTTAAAAAGATCATAAAGAGGTTGTAAAACTAATCTGAATGAATTGAGTGGTCTCTTTAGGCCTAGGCTATATGATGAACAGATTGAATTTAGGCTTTTATTCACATATAAACATTGATCAGCGAACATAAACAAAAGCTCAACCGGACATGCTCGATACGTGAGAACAAACACCATTGGTAACTTCTAGCTGAAGATCAAATGTTCTGCGTAACACGAGAACCTCATTAGTTTTTTTTTAATTTTGGGGTGAACTATCCCTTTAAGGTGCTCTAGCAGTTGGGTTTGTTTCAGGACCCAAATTATTGTACATTGTGTGCAGGCAGGGACCCAACACAGGACCAGATTTGGTTATCGTGATCAATTGTTGAGCTATTGTTTTAAGCCAGTGATGCATCACACAATACACATGGTTGTGGTCTGTGCAAAGTGCAAACTATATTTATTATTGGCTTTGACGGTTCCAAGAAGACAGTCCTTTATAGTAGAACAAGGTTCTTTAAAAAATATTCTTCACACTAAGACAAAACATTTTCTTTTAAGAACTGTTGACTAAAAGGAACCAATTAAAAATGCTTCCTCTATGACATTGCTATTTTAGTCTGGTTTCTTTCGCGTTGTGTAGTGTTTATGGTTTTTGAGGATGAGGGCATGTCTCACAACCTAACTTTCTAATACAACTAACTATCTTTTACCATGTGAGAGATGAGTTTTAGTCTCACAATGCTGAGTTTGAGTATGTACATTTGACGTCAACATCTAAAAAATGTGTAAAATATCCCTCCTCCTTTTTAGAAGTTGATAAACATTTTTTTTTTTTTTAGCATGTTTCCCCTGCTCTCTATGATCAGTCAAAACGGACATGTGACCCACTGATGTACAGTATTCACAAACTAAAAAAACAGCATTTTTACACGGCGTGATTGGTTGGTTTCCACATTCTTCAGCCTGGATTCCACAGAAGCCTGTGATTAGTTTGTTAGATTTCTGCGAGTAGGTCAATTACGCTCTATTCTGCGTGAACCTCATTGTGTTTTGCAAGCAGGGTTTTGGTTAAGCCCTCTTTTGAAAAGTGCTGCGAGCAGACGGCCAGCCCCTCTGAGCTTTTGTGTCCCGACTCTGGCAGTGGCTTCTCGGAGTTCATGTGGAATGTATTTCCTGTTTGGGTCCCTTCAGTTTTGGGAATGAAAGAAAAAGCATGACTCGCTGCTTAATGGATGCTGCAGCAGGACTAGTTATTTAAAGAAGTGTTTTCTCATGATCGCCAGCTGGAACATTTTGTTTTTCCTGATCTGTCGACAATGCAGGAATATTGGTGTAGTCTGGGAGATTTTTCACTATGCATTAAAGGGATTTGACCTATGTGTGTCAGATAGTGAGAAGTAGGGCTGGACAAATTTTTTTTTTCTTCGATTAATCGATTTTTAAAATGTGGTCGATTCAAAATAGATTCTCAAAGGCCAAAAATATTTTTTTTTCATATTTATTTATACCCATCACCCAAAAGCCAGTATTAGTTTTCCTACACTGTTCATAGGCTTGCAGCCTCCATGTTACAGATAATGCTGTGAGATTTTATGTTAGTTTTATCTTAAACATAAAATAACCTGATCCTGATTGATCAAGGCATGCGACTGTTCTGTACAGGTTTGTGGCTGGATTTCTTTTTATTAATTAACCACTTGTAAACTTATGTTCACTGTTTTTTTGTACAATAAATATAAGATTTGTATTAAATCTATATTCATTGAGTCGAATCGGGAATCGAATTTGGAATCAAAATTGAATCGAGAATTGAAATCGAATCGAATTGGAACATCTGAATCGATACCCAGCCCTATTGAGAAGTGTTTTTTTCTTTTCATATTTAAAATATGTATTATTTTGATGGTTTAATTGAACTTGTAGGGTCATTAACATCAAATATTCCCTTCGGACATCACTTTTGGCCACTACTGTATTAAAGGTCCCGTATTGTACACCTTTCTGAAGTTTTATTTTAGGTTTTGCTGTCCTTAAGAATATATATTTGGTTGGTGATTTTAATATTCATGTGGACAGAGCTACTACTGATACAAAAGACTTTATATCATGTTTGGACAGCTTTGGACTGAAACAGTTTATTGATTTTCCAACTCATTCAAAAGGTCACACACTTGATCTTATTTGCTGTTCCGGAACAACACCTTTTGACTGTAGTTCACGTGACTTGTCTATATCGGATCATGAACTTGTGTCCTTCAGCGCCAAATTAACTGTATCAAAAACTGTTCAAAGTCGTTCCATCACATTCCGCAATATTAAGAACATCGATTTGTCTGTGTTTTTTAATGTTGAAGACTCACTGAATACTGATGGACTACTTGATCTGGATGAGCTGATTGCTTGCTATAATGGTCAGTTAAAAAATGTTTTAGATATTGTTGCACCTGTTAAAACTCGGACTGTCTCATTTGCCCATACTGCTGCTTGGTATACCTCCGAGTTGCGTCTGTTAAAGGCTAAGGGGCGTCAACTTGAGCGTCTGTGTATGAGATCTGGTTTACCTGTGCACAGGGAAATGTATGATCAGCACATCAGAGACTATAAGGAAGCCCTTTCTGCTGCTAAAACAAGTTATTATGCCAATATGATAGACTCTGGTGGTGGGAATGCAAAAGTCCTGTTCTCAACAATGAACCGTATTTTGAAACCACCCGATGTTTTTTCATTACATTTACACTCTAATGCTACATGTGATATTTTTATGAAATACTTCAATGATAAAATTGAGGCCATTCATGAGAATTTGGTACCAAATAATGCGGCATGTGATTCATTCTTCGCTCTTAGTGATGCTTCTACTCTAACTGCTTTCTCTAGGTTTTGTTTGCCTACTGAGAATGAAATAGTTGAATGCATTCAAAAATCTAAATCTACTACTTGTCAGTTGGATCCTATTCCTACACATTTGGTTAAGTTTTGTCTACCTGCCTTACTACTTGATAACTAGAATTATACACTCTTCTCTTATTAATGGTACTATTCCTTCATCCCTTAAGGTAGCAGCAATAACACCTATACCCAAGAAACCGGGCATTGATTGTAACAACCCTGAAAATTTTAGACCAATCACAAATTTGCCATTTCTTTCTAAAATATTGGAAAAAATGGTTGCTCAACAGGTGCACACTCATTTAACAGATAATGACTTGTTGGAGCAGTTTCAATCCGCTTATCGTCCATATCATAGCACAGAGACAGCACTCATCAAAGTCACAAACGATCTACTGATGGCTGCTGACTCAGGGCTCTTATCAATACTAGTTCTTCTTGATTTAACTGCAGCTTTCGATACTATTTCGCATAGTATTTTGCTGGAAAGGTTGATTTCTATTGGGATCACTGGTACTATTCATGATTGGTTCAGATCATATTTATCTGGTCGGACTCAGTTTGTTCAGATTAAACATTTTAGATCACAGATATTTCCGATAACAAGCGGTGTACCTCAAGGCTCAGTGTTGGGCCCTCTTTTGTTTGTGTATTTATTGCCTCTAGGACAGATTTTCCGTAAATTTAATATAAATTTTTACTGCTACGCCGACGACACCCAGCTCTACATATCCTCAAAACCTAGTTTGACATTTCCATCTTCCTCTCTGCTGCTTTGTCTTTCTGAAATTAAATCATGGTTTACTTGCAATTTTCTTAAGGTTAATAGTGCAAAGACCGAAACTGTATTAGTTGGCACTAAAGCAAAGCTGCGTAACTGTGACAGTTTCTCACTTACCATAGACAATTCTGTTATCTTCCCTTCTTCTCAGGTTAAGAGTCTGGGTGTCGTCCTCGATAGTTCTCTGTCCTTTGAGGCACATGCGAACAACATTACACGCTCAGCATATTACTATCTGCGGAATATTAATCGTCTCCGACCATCCCTCTCTGCTAATAGTACGGCTGTTCTGGTGCATGCATTAGTCACTTCTTGAATTGACTATTGCAATTCTCTGCTCAGTGGTGTCTCACAGAAAATCATTCACAAGTTTCAGATGGTCCAAAATGCGGCGGCTAGGATCATTACACGAACAAAGTTGAATGAGCATATAACTCCTGTATTAGAGCATCTTCATTGGCTTCCGATCAGATACCGTATCCAATTCAAAATTTTACTTTTTACCTATAAGGCTTTGCATGATCTAGCACCTTCATATCTCAGTGAACTTCTTCATGTGTATCGACCAACTCGATCCCTTAGGTCTTCTGCTTCTGCGACTTTAGCTATACCATCTGTGCGTTTGACTACGATGGGGAGTCGAGCCTTCAGTTTTACAGCTCCGACTATTTGGAATACTTTACGAAATAGTCTTAGTCTCTCAATTTTTAAATCACGTCTTAAAACGTACTTTTTTAGATTAGCTTATCCTGATTGACTGTGGTAATGTTGGTGGGTACTGATTTTAGGTATTTATTGTTTATTGTGCTGTTTGTTTTTGTTTAATTTTGTATTTTATTACTGTAAGGTGTCCTTGAGTGTCCTGAAAGGCGCCAACATATAAAATGAATTATTATTATTATTATTATTATTATATTTGCGGTATTAGTACCAAAAACTATCCCAATATGCATGAAAGAGATTTGACCTATTTATGTGTGTCAGATAAATACCATAATCAAGTTGAGTATTTTGTTCTTCCCTCATATTTAAAATATTTGTAAAATATTTTGACGGTTTAATTGAAGTTGTAGGGTCATTAAATACAAATATTCCCCCCGGACATCACTTTTGGCCGTTACTCTATTAAAGCAACTCTAAATAACTTTTCCTCTTCGGTCGCACTACAGGTTGGAAGCGGAATTGTCCATTACCGCTGTCGTAAATAATATAGCCTATAGCCTACTGTCGCATGCATGCACGCTCGCTGTTTATCCAGCACCGGCTTTGAAATGAACGATGTCCACAGACAAGGTAGAGTATGTTGCAAGATTTCATGAAAGTATGATACACTGTAAACCCGAATAAGTTGGTAAAACTCAAAAAAAAAAAATTGGCAATCAATTTTTTTAAATTTATGTAATTCAAAGTTTAAGTATGCAGAACTAGCAGTATTTTATTTTGTACTAAAACCAACATTAACAGAAATTCTTCTAGTTTAGCATAACAAAACATTAATCACTACTAAATCTCCCACTTAACATTAATCTTGCACAAAAAAAAAACATAATTACACTTAATTTTAGCATTTACTCTCCCTTTCGAGTGCCATCGGCAAAGCATGCTGGGAAATGGACATCCCAGCCGTTTCAGTTCAACTTATGTTAGTCTAAATGATAATAAATAATAAAAAAAATCTCAAAACAATGAAATAGTTCAGTTTACTTAAAATATATCAGTTCTGTGAACTTGATAGAAAAAGTGCTAAATACTCATAAAAGTTCATTTGACTGAACTAATTAGTTTAATTTAAGTTTGTCCTACTCAAACCAATTAATTATTTTGAGTGTTAGGGTTTACAATGTGTAAAAAACGAAATAATGACTATTGTAGCGCTTGACGTTTAGCAAGCTAAATTTGTAGTTTTCTTATGTCTCATTAGAACCACAGAAACGCGACCCGATCTGGCAAACTTGCATAGTGTGGTAATAGCAGATAGGACCGCAAAGCGAATCCAGGAGTGCCGTTCACCCTGTTACGACTTGATGAACCACTGATACAATTTTGGAAACATTATTTTGAGGTAAAAACATTCTTTAGTGTTGCTTTTGTTCACCCAAAAAATTAAAATTCTGTCATTAATTAATCGTGTCGTCTCAACCATGCAAGACTTTTGTTCATCTTCAGAACACAAATGAAGATATTTTTGATGAAATCTGAGAGCTTTCTGTCTCTTAAGAGTAATTCATATGAATTGAGCGGTTTAATCCAAATTTTCTAAAGTGACTCCGATTGAAGTTAGGCTTTTATTCACATTTAAATATTGATCAGCGGATATAAACAGAAGCTCAACCAAACCTGCTTGTTGCGCAAGAACAAAAACCTCATTGTGACCCTGGACCACACAACCAGTCATATAAGTCCATTTTTAAAATTTAGATTTATTCACCTTTTCAAAGCTTTCCATTGATGTATGGTTTGATGATAGGACAATATTTGGCCGAGATCTGAAAATCTGGAATCTGAGGGAGCAAAAAAATCTAAACATTGAGAAAATCTCCTTTAAAATTGTGCATTTATGTTCACGATTGTGCCGCATTCACTCACAAAAATACATGTTTTATATATTTACAAAATAGGAAATTTACTAAATCTTCATGGAACATGATCTTAATATCCTAATGATTTTTGGCATAAAATAAAAATGTATAATTATGACCCATACAATGTATAGTTGGCTATTGCCACAGATATACCCGTGCGGCTCCAGACTGGTTTTGTGATCCAGGGTCACATGTTCTTTCTGAAGATCAAACGTGCTGCGTAACACGAGAATGAACCTCATTGGTTCTCACACATCAAGCGAACATAATAAAGCTTCATTTACCAGAACTGATGTGTGAGTTGATGAATGTTAAATGTGAATAAAAGCCTAAACTCAATCTGTTCATCATATAAAACGATGGAGTCGCTTCAGAAAATTTGGACTAAATGGCTCAATTCATATACGATCACTTAATGATCTTTTTGAAGCGTGAGTGGTAGTTGCGTAGACTGTCAATGGAGGGACAGAAAACTCTGATTTCATCTAAAAAGATCTTCATTTGTGTTTTGAAGATGAACGAAAGTCTTTGGAACGTCTTCCCTTGAACAATTCCTTTAAATAATTTAGAATCAAGCCTGTGAGAATGATGCTTCAAAAGGATATATGCAATGCATTGTTTTGCATTTGTTCCCCAGATGCTTTGAAATGCATTTCGTGGTATTTCTGCATGATTATTATAAATGTTACGCATCATCCACAATCTGTACGCTGCATAACTGCGTCCTGTGAAACACAATCTCGTCTGTTTCTTTATTTGACCAGCGTTTGGAATATGAGCATTGGTGTTGGCTAATACTGTTGCTATGGCAATAATGCTCAGGTCAGCTGCGAGCCAGCGCTGTTTTCATGAAGTTTCTGTTCTCTTAAACCGAAGTCTTTGAGCAACACATGGCAGCCTTTGGTCTTTTAACAGTCTGTGAAAATAGAATAGTTTTTTCTTAGACTTCTAGATCAGTTGAGAGGGACGTTTCAAGGTTGCATGCATTTAGGTTTGGATACATCGAGAGCCAGAGGTCTCTCTCTCTCTCTCTCTCTGTGTGTGTGTGTGTGTGTGTGTGCCGGGCCAGCGGGCTGAAAGATATCCCACTAACAAAGCATTCCAGTGTTGTTTCGGAATATGCTGCATTCTCTTGCCGACTGCTATTGCAGTTTAGAATGTCACAATGGAATCTTTTCATGGGGGAAGGGGCGTGTGTGTTTCTAACAGAAGTCAGATTAGCACTTCTCACTCTTTATGGATTTTTTTTAAGTGCTAAGTTTTGTCTGAAGCCGAACTTAAGTAGCTTAATCTTTTTAGGACAAGTTTATCTAAAAGTTTAGGGCTACACTTTTTTTTTTTTAAAGTGGTGTTAAAGGGATAGTTCACTTTAAAATGAAAATTCTGTCATCATATACTCACCCTCTAGTTGTTTCAAACTTGCATGAATTTCTTTCTTCTGCTGAACACAAAATTAAGATATTTTGAAAAATGTCAGTAACCAGACAGTTACCAGGTCCCATTGACTTCCATAGTAGGAAAAAAAAAAATACGACTGATGAAATGGGACCTGGTAACTGTTTGGTTAGAACCGAAATCAGCATAAAACTGTCTAACTAGTGTAACTTCACAGTAAGGTTAAAACACAAAAGTGTGTTGTTGATCTTGAGGGGTTTCGCTGACTGAGGACGTCCACACAGTTTAATCCAAAGATGACACTTGTCAGTATTTAACTTCGGTTTTGGGAAGGGGGAAAAACGGACACCCCCCTCCAACCTCTCTGGGAAACGCCTATCTGTGTTACAAATGCCCCAGGCACAACGTTTAACCATATTTTTAATAAAACGCCGACGTAATAGCCTGCCGAGACCAAAAATATGAGCCGCCTGCGTTGAAGTCAATGGAGCGCCGTGAAAAAGTGTCAGACCCTCTGTGGGAGCTCGTTCTTGGCTGCGCTGTGATTGGTCAAGCTACATTCTAGGGCGTGGCTTAGCCAAAGGCAAATTCTGAGAAAAGATGTCAGAATAGCGAGATATAAACTCGCAATTATGTGTTATAAAGTCAGAATTGCGTGATATAAAGTCGCATTTGCGAGAAAAAAATCTGACATTTGACTTTATTTCACGCAATTCCGACTTTATATCTTGCAATTCTGACTTTATATCTTGCAATTCTGACGTTATAACACGCAATAGCAACTTTATTTCATGCAATTTTGACTTTATATCACGCAATTCTGAGAAATAAAGTCAGAATTGCAAGATGTAAACTCGATGTAAACTTTTTAAAATGTTTTATTCTGTGGCGGAAAGAAGCTTCCATATCTTTCGATATAACAATCCTCAAATAAAACTGAGTTGTTCAAACGTGCATATATTTATCAAAATGCTCCTTTTCTGAGGTAAATGTAACATAACGTGATGTTTTACTGACGTCTTTCCATGAAACTTTGAGCGATTACATGAGACATGATACATTTCTGTATCTTTCTGTATCTTTTGGACTATTTTACCATCCAAAAAATGGATTACGTCATCTATTGGGATTTGATTGAATCATAAAAGTCGTTGTTACTTTGCGCGTTATGTACCAGAATGGTGTCGGGTGGATGGAGAAGAGGAGGGATGTGTCACATAAACTAAAATATGAAGTTGTTTCAAAGGTGGAGTTTGATTACGATTTATAAACCTTTGGAATAATATGTGTGGACTGATAAATCATTCAAAATGAGACTAGAACCATGTATTAATCTTGATTGCATGTTGACGTAAACATTAAAATAGAATATTGCGGTTATTGCTATACGAAATAACCCACTAATATTCCAATCAACATAGTTATTAAAACAGGCGTACATGTTTGGCACAACATGCATTACCTCAGATTTGTAGGGACTTTTTTTTTTTTTTTTTTTTTTTTTAAATCAGAAAATCTTCAGATAATCAACCGTCCATCAGCCGCCGATGATGTCATCTGAAAAACAGGTGTTGCAGGAAGGACTCTTGAGTTTCAGCGAGTTTCACAGAGGGTTCAGTTTCGCCCTCCGCAAACATGTCCTCACGGGAAGCAGGGCTTTCCTCGACGTGCGCCGCAGGCTTGCTGTTTTTTTTCATTAGCCAAAGCCAAAGATTTTGAGGAACAAAGAGTGCATTCTAGACTCAAAACAAATGACTTCTCTCACTGTTACGAGTTTATCCACGGCAGAATCGGAGCCGCCAGGACTGCTTTTACTAAGCAATGAGGTCATTCAGCACGAATGCAAGACTCTTTTGTTTTAAGCTTTGTGTTCGCAGAGGTCACGTTGTTCCAGGTTTGCCATAGGGCACGAGAGGGAAGTCTTCCCTCAAACGTTTTTAAATGTTAAATTGTTGTTTAGTGATGGATCTGAGATTTCTTTTGGGTCTCCATTTAGTGTAAAAGTGTTTGAGGAAATGCTGTTTTCTCAGAGGTAGGGGTGTCACAATATATCACACAAAAATGCAACTGTATGTATCGTGGATAGTGACAATATGTATCGTGGATAGGTTGCCCAAAATGAAAATTACTGTGTGAGAAAAAATTCGTAGTTTTAGTGTTAGTACTAGAGCTGGAAACGATTAATCGCGATTAATCGAATCCAAAATAAAAGTTTGTTTACATAATATATGTGTGTGTATTGTGTAAAATTATTTTGTATATATAAATACACACACATGCTTGTATATATTTAAGACATTTTTTTTATTTATGTATAAAATAGTTCTACATATAGTAGTTCTATACAAATATATATATATATACAGTATATAAATGCAAATATATACATGCATATGTGTGTATTTATACACACAAAATAATTATACACAATACACACATTATGTAAACACAAACTTTTATTTTGCATTCGATTAATCGCGATTAATCGTTTACAGCCCTACATTACATA
The DNA here is from genome assembly GCA_033366665.1 of Phoxinus dragarum. Lineage (NCBI taxonomy): Eukaryota > Metazoa > Chordata > Actinopteri > Cypriniformes > Leuciscidae > Phoxinus > Phoxinus dragarum. The sequence goes on from JARPMJ010004712.1 coordinate 49,467, forward strand.
GTACATTACATAGTCAGTACTACATTAAACTGCTATCTAATGTTGAACATAATGTATAATAATGCAATGTGGGAATATTTATGGGTCCTGATGATGCCAAATGTCTTACCAAATGACCTATATTACTAAATATATCTAGTCAGTGAGAAGCATAATCGTCTAAAAATTCTGTATTTTCAGCTTCAGATTCATGAATATTGTTATTCTGGTGTCTCTATTGTCCTGTGCTTTGGTTTTCCAGCACCAAGTCCAAGACTATTCATTTCCACACCCCATGTAATATCAAATTTAGTATTTTAATCAACAGTAAAAAAAATTGTTAACCTTTTATGTCTGTCTTGGAGTATCGCAATAAATATCATATTTTGAGTTCAGTATCATTATATATATCGAATCGTGACATGAAGGTATCGTTACACCCCTACTTAGATATTAATCGCTTCTTAGAAGTAGGGGTGTGCGATATCACGATTTTTGATCGTGGACGATTAAAATGTCTCCACGATCTGCTTTTGAAGAAATATCGTAGGATCGTGCATTCTATCAGTTTGCACTTCTGGCGCCTCCGTCTCAACATGCTGTACAACGCGACGTATATACACATGCAATGCAGAGGGACGGGACACTGTAGTTCATAAAAATGTATTATTTGCATGTGCTTTAAAGCCTTGCTGGTTAAACATCATTCGCTGCTGGTGCGCTGTTCTAACGAGCGCTTTTCTGAGCGCAAACACCCGACGCGCACATACACTAAAAGCCTGTCTAACAGCGCCTGGATACTGGACTAGGTTATCTTTCGAGTCTTATTGCGATAATACTGTCAAATATGCACAAGTTTTACGTTTTAAGTTGGTTATGTCTAAAGTGAAAGAACAATAGAAAAAATTGAAAGAAAATCTGCTTGTCAAATGCGTGTAGACTCGTTGCGTGCAGATCTTAAAGTGACAGTAGCCCTAATAGTAAACATGCTGCCGCTTCTCCTTAAAGGGACAGTTACCCAAAAATAAAAATTCTGTCATTATTTACTCACTCTCTAATGTTGTTCAATACATGTATTAATTTCTTTCTTGTGCTGAACACTAAAGAAGATATTCTGAGGAGTGTGGCTAACCGGGCGGATGCTGGTACCCATTGACTACCATAGTGGGAAAAAACTATTATTAAGTCACTGGGGTACATCAACTGTTTGGTTACCCACATTCCTCCAAATAACTTTTATTTTCAACAGAAGAGGGAGACTTATTCGGGTTTGAAACGGCTTAAAGGAGAGTAAATTATGACAATTTAATTTTTTTGGGAGAACTATCCCTGTTAATAAAACAACAAAATACAAAGAGCAAATCACTCACTCTTGACTGAGAACTTTAATAGTAGCTTTAATAAGAATCAATGTACAATACAGTGAAGTCTATGTTGTTTTATTTTCATATTTGTTCATTTAATTACTTTCTTCAATGCTGTTAAATACACCTACAGCTGAAAAAATAAAGCACTGTTTAATTCATTTGTGTATTAAGTTGTTTGTCTTTGTTCTTAATTTTTAATGACAAAGATTTTTTTATCTTCGCCATTTTGGCCTAATTGTTTTGGCCATTCTTTTTTATTTTATATTTTGGCTTTTGGCTTTAATTTTTAAATTAATTATTTAATTAAATTAAATTAATTAAATTTAAAATTAAAAAAACAAAGATAAGGCTTTGTTTTTTAAATAGGGACATTAGTTTGGCTGTAATGCTCAGTCACTTGCAAAATAGTAAAACCAACATGAAAAGGAATCGTGATAAAATCGTGAATCGTGATTTTCCGGAAAAAAATCGTGATATGATATTTTTGCCATATCGCCCACCCCTAATTAGAAGTGATTTCTCCATCATTTAGTTGTCATTTGAGTCGTAATAGCGTTTCAGGTCTTATTTGGGACGCCTGCAGGTAATCCCAGTCATTCCCAAAACAGTCAAACGCATCATTGTGTTCTTAAAGTTTGGATTTGCGCCAGCACAAACATGATTTGAAAGCGGTGACATGAGAGTGAGTGAGCAAAGGATTTTTTATTTTTGGATCACTTTAAACGTTCTGTGCATTCCTGTACAAATTGTCCCAAATCGTTGTGATCGTACAGATTTAGATGCTTGGTTTGGCCTGATCTCTGGGACTGTGATGGCTTTGGACGGGGTTACGTGGGGTAGTTTCTGTTTGGTTTCTGAGGTAACCGGCATAAACTCGTTTGCTTGTCTGCTTTCCCCTCGTGTCTAATTTCCTGAGGGAAAAAAACCCAAGCAAGCAGTCTTGTCTACATTAATATTTCTGAATTCTGCTGAAATCGTGAACACCAGAAACTAGGGCTGTGCAACGATTAATCGCATCCAAAATAAAAGTTTGTTTACAAAAATACATAATATACGTGTGTGTACTGTGTATAATTATTTTGTATATATAAATACACACGTGCATGTATACATTTAAGAAAAATGTTTTATTAATACGGGTGAAACTCAAAAATTTGAATATCTTGCAAAAGCATTTCAGTAATTCAACTTAAAAGGTGAAACTAATATATTATATAGACTCATTACATGAAAGTGAGATATTTCAAGCCTTTATTTGTTGTCATTTTAATTATTATGGCTTACAGCTTATGAAAACCCCAAACTCAAAATTAGAATATTGTGAAAAGGTTTTTTGTAAGCCATAATCATCAAAATTATTACAAATAAAGGCTTGAAATTACTGAAATAAATGAACTTTTGCACGATAATTCAAATTTTTCGAGTTTCACCTGTATATAAAATATTTATATATAATATAAATATATATATATACACAGTAGTATATACATGCAAATATTTCTTAAATACATGTGTGTATTTATAAGTACAAAATAATTATACACAGTACACACACACATATATTATGTAAACACAAACTTTTATTTTGGATGCGATTAATCGTTGCACAGCCCTTTCAGAAACACAGTTTATCTCAAATATGTTTTTCATTTGAAAGTTTAGTATCTGTATCTCCCAAAGTACTGGAAAGTATCATGGTATTATGTTTTTTGATGTTATGTTACCAGTGGTTTCAAGTCTGTACTTCCATGGCACTTAAAAGAATACCAAATGCTTTGGTATGTGAATTGTAATCATTCTGCTCCACAGTATCGGCGTCTGATAGCATCACTGTACCATGGTACCACCAACATATTTCATGTTTAATACCGGTGACCTAATCCTACTGTTAATAACTCATGGGAATAGTTTAGGTGGGTTTAGTTTATGAAGCTTGTATGTATTTTCAAGATCAGCTGTCATCTGTAAATATGATGATTTTTTTCCATAGCAAAAACAATACAAGTGTTCAGAGAGAGAAACTTGTGTTTGTTGGAATTTTGGGCAGTGAAGTTATTGAGGTGCATCACTGACCAATATGTTATTTAATAGTTAATAATATAAATTATTAATAGTTAAAACGCTTGACCTAGTGATCCGTTTCATTCTATTGTTGCTGATATACAGTAATTAAAAATAACATGTAAAGTATACTTTTAAATGTTCTTGAATACGCACTTTGGTGAATAATGGTGTTTATAGATATACTACACTTATATTGGTACATGTGAGATTAATTTATCATTTACATATAATTAACTTACAGAAAAATCTGCTTTTATTTTCAGCTTTTGGTATTCATGATATAATAACATCATGATATATTGCAATGTTTTGAATCATGACAAGTCAAAACAAATACATAATTGACTTAATAAATATTGAATTCATCAAAAAGGGATTTTATTAAACGATAACAGCACTCGTCCAAACAGAGAGTTGTGCATTAATATGGCCTGAGCTCATAAAGTTGTGGGTTATTTATTTTTATGGTTTCCGGTCCAGTTCTGTTGGGTATATCAAGGAATGTGAAACGTGTTTCGCTTTGGGGGAAAAGTGCAGGATAAAGTCAGACGAGCTGGGAAATGTTATGCACATTTATAATCAAGCTTGTCGTCTTCAGTTTTATATCCGAATGCTGCGTTTAGAAACCACAGAAACCATCGCAGAAATCACAGACTCCCAGTAGAGTTCGTATCCACGTCAGGCCTGCCACCGAGCCAAGTAGCAGACATGGCCATCATTCCCACAATGCACCACGTGCGTGTGAAACCCGAGCCGTGCTCTCTTTTGGCGTACGTCTGAAATGGAGTCATGCGTTGGAGAAGAGGTCTGAATTCAGGGGGTCGTACGCTTGTTAGCGCATCTAAACCAGTAATTCTGGAGAGATACCGTATATGACTGATGTGGCATGATACGACATCGTTCGTCAGGGAAACTTTGTGAGGATCTATTGTTAGATCTGGTATTGTTGCTGTTTAATTTGCTTCTCTTGTGTTTTATCTAAATGTACGGTAGATGTTGGCGATTATAGGCGCTATGCGCTGACACAAGCACATATGACAGCTGCGCGCAGCACGTGTCGATTTAGGGGTCTCCGCTTGTGTTGTGTTCGCCTGTTGTCTGTCTTCTGAATGGGAAACGCCAGAAATAATCCCACAGACGCTCTGGAGTCAGTGAACTGTATAAATAGATCCACAAAATGAAATGTTATATTGATCCTTGAGAAGAAATGACAAAAATCAGGAATCTTTCTGGAGCGGCGTGACATGATTGATGCAATGAAGACACTTTACAGTGATTTTACCACAGTTAGGCGTTAACAGGCATGAAATGTGTTTAACTGTGGGGAAATCACTGCAATGCATTGCCTTATGCTTCAATATAAGGGGGGAAATAGTCGTTTGCAAGATTGTAAATGAAATATTGTAAAGATATGTATTTCAATAGCCTTAACTAGGCAAAAAGAGAGGAATTTGATGCATTAAAGGTTGGGTAGGTCAGAATTGTCTAAAAAAACTTTTATTCAAATTTGTTTAAACTGTCTTTATATACCAATACATAATTAAAATGCAAGTACTCTGAAATAGAGAGTATAAAAAACTGAGTGACTCTAGTGTATATTATCTTCAATAAACACAGCTCATTAATTCCATTCACTCCCACCTAAAAACGGGTGCGCGACTGCGCGCACGTGGGCAGAGCCTGTAATAGCGGCGGTAGTCATGGCGATGGAGAGTGACAGTCGCGCAAGCCAATCACTTGTTTCGTCCCGGTAGGAATTAATGAGCTGTGTTTTTTGAAGATTAAATACACTATAGTCACTCAATTTTTATACTCTCTTTTTCAAAGTACTTACATTTTAATTATGTATTGGTATATAAAGACAGTTTAAGCCAATTTGAAAAAAAGTTCTTTAGACAATTCTTACCTACCCAACCTTTAATATATTGCATTTTATTTTATCACAGTAAAAACACTTTGAAAGAAGCTTCATTCCCCAAACTAAAATGAATAATAAATCATAATTATGTATGGGGTTCTTAAGACAGACTAGTTTGCATTAAGCCCTACATAATTAAGCTGATTAAGTCGTTTGTCATTTTTATTTTATTTTAATATGCTAAATCAACTTTATTTATTTTTGTTAGCCAAACCCAGTTTTTAATAGGGCTGGGTATCGATTCAGATGTTCCAATTCGATTCGCTCTGAATTCGATTTCGATTCTCGATTCTAAATTCGTTTCCGATTCTAAATTTGATTTCGATTCCCGATTCGACTCAATGAATATAGATTTAATACAAATCCTATATTTATATATATAATCTATATATATATATATATATATATATATAAAAAAAACGGTTTACAAGTGGTTAATTAATAAAAAGAAATCGAGCCACAAACCTGTATATTAAACTCTTTATTTTAGGTACTCTTGCGTACATTAAAACCCAACTTCAAATGCATACAATGAATAACAAGTCAGAACAGTCGCCGCATGCCTTGATCAATCAGGATCAGGTTATTTTGTTTAAGAGAAAACAAACATAAAATCTCACAGCATTCGGCTGCAAGCCTATGAACACTGTAGGAAAACTAATACTGGCTTTTGGGTGATAGAAATAAATATGAAAAAAAAAAAAAAAAACGATTTTTGGCCTTTGAGAATCGATTTTGAATCGACCACATTTTAAAAATCGATTAATCGAAAAATCAATTTTTTTGCCCAGCCCTAGTTTTTAAGTTAATATTTGAATGATTCTCGTTGCTCGTTTGATCAGACAACAGACCAAAACCTGTCTGGAAAACATTTGTGGAATTAGGCTGAACGTGTGCTGCCGGTTTTTCGTTGAGTTTCCCAAACTAGCTGAATTTTGCCTCTCACTGCAGTTATGATTGTGTGATCTGCGTTATAAATGACGTCGTGATCTTCCTCTGACGTTCAACGAGACGAAAGCCATCCTCTCCGTCTGTGTCTTTGGACTGATAATGATCCACCTTTCTGTGCGGAGCGGAACATTCCTGGGCTTCATTAGTAACAGATGTGAAGGACGATTTCAAAGTGTGTCCTGTGAGTGGAAAGCTGTGCTGTGTGGTGGACAGTTGTGTTTTCAATTTCAAGTTTTATTATTGGTGTATTTGGGGACAGTTGTTTTGCCCGTCAGGAACTGGCTGGTGGATCATGAACAACAGCTGCCCCGCGGCGCGATACCAGTTCTTTCCGTTTCTACACAGCCCTGAAATACAACACGGCAGACGTTCGCTTTAATATAGGCTAGCAGTCAGACAATATCTATTAACCTGGTGTATAATATATGCTCCTCCATTCAAAAGTTCGGGATCGCTACGATTTGTAATTAAATAAAGTCCCTTTTGCTCACCAATGCTGCATTTATTTGATCAAAAATACAGTAAAAATCAAAATATGTGTAAAGTCCTAAATAGTGAGATATTACAACTTAAAAGAATGGTTTTCTCTGTGAATATACAGTAAAATGCTATTTATTCCTGTGATCAAAGCTGAATTTTCAGCATCATTACTCCAGTCTTCAGTGTCACATGATCCTTTAATAATATTATTTCTTGAACAGCAAATCAGCAAATTAGAATAATGTTGAAAAGTTGTGCTTCATATTTGTTTGGAAACTGATGCATTTCTCTTTTTCAGGATTTAAATAGAAAGTTCAAAAGAACAGCATTTTTTAAATTATTTGTTTTGTTTGTTACATTATTAATACATTGACTGTCTCTTTTGATCAATTTAATGCATCCTTGCTAAATACAAGTATTCATTTCTTAAAAAAGACTAAACTTTTGAACTGCAGTGTGTGGTTTATCTAAAGCAGCTTGCAGTGAGCTTATATTTAAATAACATAAAATCATAAAAATGCTATAGCCTTTAGAACTCAATGCACAATCCCTTTAACCGCTCTGTGTGTCTCTGGATAAATGTGTTTGGCAATTTACTACTTGCTTTTGTGTACCTTATTCTGTTGTTATAAGTGAGTTTAGGATCATTGTGGACTAAAACAAGCTTGCATCGATATTATCAGGTTAATTGTAGGTGTGTAACAATATATCGTGTTTCGTGTCACAATATATCGCAATACAAAAATGTGTATCGTGGAGAATTCAGCCAAAATGAAAATTACTTTGTGAAGGAAAAAATTCAAGTTTACTGAGTTTTAGTGTCAGTACTACATTAAACTGCTAATATATATTGTTGAATATAATGTATATGCAACTGAGGAATATTTGTGTGTCCTGAAAATGCTACACTCTAAAAAATGCTGGGTTGTTTCAACCCAATTTTGGGTAAAATATGGACAAACCCAGCCGTTGGGTTAAAAATATAATGTAAAAATGTAACCCAACGGCTGGGTTTGTCCATATTTTACCCAAAATTGGGTTGAAACAACCCAGCATTTTTTAGAGTATAAATATCTAAATATACCAGTAAAGAATGGCTACATTATTTTACATATATCTAGTCAGTGACAGAGTGCAAGCACATTCATCTAAAATAATTATGTATTTTCAGCTTCAGAATCATGAATATTGTTATTCTGGTGTCTCTATTGTCCTGTGCTTTGGGTTTCCAGCTCCAAGTCCAAGACTATTCATTTTAATCAACAGTAAAAAATTTTTTTTAACCTTTTATCATACTTCTTGGAGTATCGCAATATCATATCATGAGTTCAGTATCGTGATATGTATCGAATCATGCCATGTGGGTATCGTTACACCCCTGGTTGATTGTGTGTCGAAGGCTCATTTGTGTTCGGTGAACTGATACTCTAGTATTGCTCTTTTGTCAACACAAAAAGAAGCTGCACTGACAGGAAGCTCTGGACTTTATTTAGCACGAGACCTTCAGCACAGATGATCCATCATCACAAGACTTCCTTTTAATCTTTTCTCTGGGTCGTGGCGCTTCCCAACCGTCTCCCATTCGGCTAGTGTGTGTGTGTGTGTGAAGCTTGTTTTTGTGCCATGTGTGCCACCCTGTTTCCACTTGTGTGTGTGTGTTATTGAGCAGGTAAAGCTGCGAACGCTTTGACCCGGTTGGCACTGAAAACACACTTTAATCCGCAGGGTTTACAGACAGGAACTGTGCTCGCCTATTCCTTGTCATGCGCTCAAAGACTGGGCTTTCACCGGAGACAGACGTCTGCTCTTCTCTTTCTGAAAGACAGCAGATGCTCGCGCGAGGAGCCCGTGTCTGTCGTCTAAAGGTGACGCGAGTGTTTGTCTGCGATTTGGTCCCGTTGTGCAAGTGAGCAAGTGTTTTCCTAGATAGCTGCTTGCTGTTTGTCAAAGGAAGTGAGATTTTGAGGTCACTGGAACACGGCAAGATAAACATGAGGGACTTCTGGAATGTTTTTATGCTGTTTAACAGCACAAGTTTCCACAGCGGCACAATGACAGTGGAAAGAGATGCTTTTTCATCTGTGTGAACTACAGCTATACATGTTCCTTAAAAAAATTAAATACAGTAATAATAATAACATTTCTTAAAGCATTACATTGATTTATTATAACACCGTGTTCTAACTACACGCACCGCAACACGCAATAAAAGGTTATTTTCCATGTTAATCAGAGTTTTTGTCCTAACCAGTCGCGACGACTCTATATTTGAAACTGTTTCTATTTTTCTGCGACGTCGCGCTGGCACAACAAACACTAAGTGTGGCAATGATAATCTCAGGCACTGTTTATGTGCTTTATCTAATGTTAAAAGCGTGTCATGTGACTTTGAATATCATTAAAGGTGGGGTATGTAATTCTCTTTTTTGGCCATTTTTTCAAAATCACTTAAAATCCTATTCCTAACCCACTTACAGCCACTGAGTTAGAAGCACTGAAATAAAAATTAAGCAATTTAATCATCTGTGGAGCAGGCAGGACTCAAAAAACACCAGCCAATCATTTCCAAGACCACCTAGAATCATTGGACAGTAAGTGTGTCAATCAATCGGTCGGACCATTGATTGGTCCATGTTCTTTGAATGGGTGGAGTCAAAGGAAAGAAGGTAGGACCATTTGAGTTGTGTATTTTCAAAATCTACCGGCCGTTTTGCAAATCACATACCCCACCTTTAAGTGCTCCAGCTTTGCAGCTGTAAAAGCAACAATGGATAATTCACCTCAGATCTTGAAATTAAACAAATGGAAACAAAAACGTTCAAACTGTGAACAAACAAGTGTATTATTTGACAGGTGGTTTTAGTAACTCAGTAGCCTATGTATTTAAATAATGTTTAAATGATGTAATATTTGTGAATTTGATTATGTACTTTATGCATTTTCTTGCGATTGCCGTGAAGATTACTCTCTGGCGCCGCGAGACTCCGCCCACAAGCTGTTCTGATTGGCTGTGCACTCGCAGCGAGACTCCGCCCACACACTGTTCTGATCGTCTGTGCACTCGTCGCGAGACTCCGCCCACACACTGTTCTGATTGGCTGTGCACTCACAGCGAGACTCCGCCACACGCTGTTCTGATTGGCTGTGCACTCACAGCAAGACTCCGCCCACACGCTGTTCTGATCGTCTGTGCACTCGCCGTGAGACTCCGCCCACACGCTGTTCTGATTGGCTGTGGGTTTTGATTTTTATGCATGTCACGTCACGTCTAGTGTGGACAGACAAATGATTTGTCGCTGAAATCTTATCACATCGCGTCTGGTTAGGACACTTTTTTTTTTTTTTTTTTTTTTTTTTTTTAAGAAATAGCCTATCACACCACCATCCAAGATATTTTTTCATCTATATTTTAAGACAGTAGGCTATTCTTCGATTCTGTTGTGCAGCACCTAATTAGAAAATGTATGCAATGTTCTGATATTTACAATTGGTTACATTTTAAAAGATTGTTTAAATAGTTTTTTATTTTAAATTTAAATTACATTTTTAAGAATTCATTAAATTAATAGACACCATTTTTAATGATATATTTGAATTAAAATACAGAATCTAGAAAAGGTACAACAGAATTTAGTTTACAGTTTACACTTCATTCTTGAGGTCCAACAAACATGAAAAATGATTTCCTTCCAAATGAATAGGATGAAATGAATATCATGATAAATACTGATTTATTTTAGTTGTTTCCGTTACACTTACTGTAGTTACGGTAGTAATAACTATATATTATGCATAATTACGTGCAACTAACCTTTAACCAAACCCTGAATTACACTCTACTTAAATGCACATTACACTGTAACACGGACACCTTGAAATAGTGTTTCTGAATCATTTTATTGTAATAATATTTTTGGCCGTATCGCCCAGCCTTGCTAATAGGGATGTGCAAAATATAATTTTTCTTCTAGTCCATGGGTTGTCTTATATAAAATGGCACGTTTCACGCAGGGTGTGTTTTTGTGTTCGATAATAGACTCCCCCGCACCTGTGTCTGTCTGTCACCCGAAACGTGACGACTTGAGCGGTGAAAATGAGCAAAATTGTGCAGCATTTTTTTTTTTTTCAGCTTATTCAAATCTGACTGGACGCTTTGCATAATGACAGACCGAAACAACACGTCTCTCATGGGTTTTGCCTGCTGGTTTTGAATTGCAGATATTGTGACGGGCTAAGGCCCTGTTCTGTTCTTTAGACAGTGGGATGCTGTGCTCGTTCGGATCCTATTGTGTTCTGTCAGGTTTGAATAATGAGGGTCAAACACTGATTTTTTCCAAGGCCCATTGTGATTTGTAATGCCCATTGTGATTTGTTGTTTCAGTGCCTGTCATATAGAAGTGTTTACTAGCTCATGCATTACTTACTTTCTGTTGCTCATAGCAATTTAAAGGTGCTTGTAATATGAAATTAATAAATGTAAGCATCTAAACATGCTCCATTTGACATGAATGATTCCTCAAATCATGTCTTGTTGAAGAGAGATGTTGCATCAAGTATTATTTAAAGTATTTATTAATATTTTTAATGTATTAATTAAAATGTTTTGTCTTTTTAATTTTAGTTATAGTATTTTTTTATGTGCTTTTGTCATCTATTATTTAATTTGTAATTATTTCAGCACTTCAACATACACTTATGTAGTTCTATATGTTTAAGTTTTTCATCTTAGTTCAGTAACTGAATAATTTGGCTCATCCAAGAATTGTAAAGAAAGAAAAAAGTAATAATTAATTAATGATTAATAATTTCAATCAGTACACTATAGCGGAAATTATACCTTTATTAATAATTTTTTTTTCTTTTTCTTTTTATAGTATTTTTTTGTAGTATTTTTTTAATTTTTTTATAGTATTTATATGTGCTTTTTGTCATCTATTATTTTTTAAATAATTTTGGCACTTCAACATAAACTTAGTTCTATATGTTTAAGTTTTTCATCTAATATTTGTTTTATTTTATATCTGCTTTAATTCAATAACTGAATTTCGGGTCATCCAAGAATTGTAAAAAAAAGAAATAAGTAATGAATTAATAATTTCAATCAGTACTTTATAGCAGAAAATATACTTTTAAAAAAGCGAAAGAGACGTTATGTTTCTGCTCGTCTGTTTTCGATCAGATCAATAATCTGTAAAGATCCAGTAAGCAAATGCATTTGAACATTCAGTCCAAAACAGCCACAATGCAGAGAAACCCTGGCTGTTTTCATCAGAGATGGCAGAGAATAGTGTATTTGGCTTCAATTTCTCTCCTATTTTGTGATGGTTTCGGATCAGCCCAAGCCGTTTCTCATTGTACTGTGAAACACAAACTGAACTTTGCCTCAAAACACCCAACCACTGCATGAGCAATGAGCATAATCATGCGCAAACTACATCTGGATAAAGCAAACCAGTGTCACGCTAGTAAAGTTTGATGGATGTCAATTGTAGTCACGTAAAGATGTAAAAGTCGTGCATTAGGCGCACAAGACAAGTCCGTTATTATTGATGTGCAAACAAACCTCTCAGCACACTGATCGCTACTGAAAATGTGTAAAAATTTGGAGGTGCTATTGTGTACGTTAAGTAGGGCTGCACGTGCATGATATTGAAGAAAAATGCAATAACTCACTGAATAATGCGATATGAGATACGATAATGCTTAAAGTGTGTAAAATAAACTTAAATTATCTTTAAAATATGTTTAAAATTGTATAACGTAAACACATCACATTCTTTTTGTGACAAGAAAACCTCCCTAGAGCTTCTGAAAGTGACCAGCAGTGTTTTACTGTAGCATAAGAAGTGTTATTTAAACATAAGAGTAAACCAAGGGCTCAGGGAGGCATACATTAGGTTTTTTTAACTGAATAATCAAATGTAAAAATAAAACACTGCTTATTTTTCACTGTATAAAATAAATATATACTGATTCTTATTAAAGCTACAAAAGTTATTCAGCCAAAAGTTATTTGTTCATGACCCCGATTTATAAAACGGTTAGTTCCAATCCTTGATTCTGATTGGTCAATAGCTGTGTTTTATTAACGATAAAACACGGCTATGACCGCTTCACCCAACGGTTCTATGTATCACGATTCACTACACAACACCCCTAGCAACCGCTCTTAGCAACTTGTTTGATCTCATTGATAGTGTTCATTGAAGCTATAGTAGAGTATTGTGAGAGATCGAGTAAGCGAGTGTACCTGCACTTTCAGTAGATATAGCATTTTCCTTCAGGTCAGTCCTATATATTCATAATAAATCTGTTTGAATGTCCGCTGCATATCTTGTCCTTTTAACAGTTAAGGGGTTTTCCCGTGCCCGTAGTCATCTGTCAGTTGCGTCTTCCTTCTCCGTGATCACAAGTTTGAGTCCTTTCAATGTAAAAGTCTTCTCTACTGACTGACTCGCTCATAAACACAGTCTTTGCAGCCATCTATTGGTGAAATAATGTATGTAACTTCTGTTGCTGTTTACGTTCAGGGACTATTTTTTCCAGCGGAAGGAAGGCTTTTAGTGATTTTACTTCATGAAAGTTGCATAGATACATATTTTTCGGCTTTAATAGTTGTATTGTGTGGTAACAGTGTTATAAAAGCAATAAGGTACTCGAGGCAAGTGCTGTATCGTGAATAAGTCACGGCTGAATTTGCGTCGTGCCTAACAACGCCCTTCAGCCGTGACTTATTCACGATACAGCACAGCCTCTCGTACCTTATTGCTTACATATACATTTGCGATATTTCGATAATTTCGATATATTGTGCAGCCCTAATGAAAAGGGAGGCTTTTGACTTTAAAAAAACCCTGATTTGGGCTGTATGCAGTTGACTGGTTTAATGACCACTAGTCAAGTCAACTTCATTTATATAGCGCTTTAACAATATAGATTGTTTCAAAGCAGCTTTACAGTGATAATAGGAAATTAAGTAACAGAGATTGTTTAGGCTTTACCGCAGCTCTAGAATAAAGTTATTGTCCAGCTAAAGTTAGTTCTTCCATTGCAGAGATCATTGGTGATTAACTTGGGGGATTAAACCAGATTTGAGAAACTGTGCAGTAATCAGTGTGGCGTTTGAAAACAAACGTCTGATCAAATCAACATGAAATGCTTGGAAACAAATGTCAAAACACATCCTCATCCTCCCTGTGAAATCTCACTGTCGTTCTCTCTTTGTCTCTTTCGCAGGAAATGACCGAGAGGCCTTACAGATAATTTGTGCTTTTGTTGCTGCAGTCCGCGTTTGCAGAGAGACCCCTATCTGGAAGCACATTTGTTTCCGTTGTGAGTATTAACTACCTCAGGCTCTGGAAACGGATCGAGAGGGACCCGTCGATCTCGTGTGATCCACCAGCCCCCCCGATCCACTGTTCGGCCCTCAGAAAACCCTCTGACCGACTGGATCCGTCAGAGCGGCTCAGGCCACGTCACCCTGTAGCTCACGCCAGTCCTCCGTGCTTGCTGTTGAACGGTGTCACTGTTTTTCCTCTTCTGAAAACTCATATTGTTATTGCTGACAGATTTTTAAGATTTTTCTATTTTTTATTAGAGGCCTACGGAGAGAGTTCGGAAAGAAGGGTTTTTCACTTCCATTTGAAGGATTGATTATGCACTTTTGGATTTTCGTCCAGAATTGAAGCTGTGCTTGGTGTGTAAGTGATGTGCAGATAATCTTTTTTTCCCCCCTCGTGAGGAACCAGTTCTAATAGAAAATACCTGAAGCTAATTGGAGTTGGATTGCCATTTCGCTGGGATATAAGCGGAAACGTTTTGATGTGAGCAGCTGGGCTGCAAGATTTCCTCAAACCTTTCTTTGCACCGCTCTCATCTCTCAGGAGTGGAATACTGTCATGACTTCCCCTCTGATGGGATCTTTAAGATATCTATTTACTTGACTCCAGGAGACCCAAATTAGGCATCGAGAACTTGTGCACATTAAAACAAATTCAAGAGTGGTCTGCTTCGTGAGGACCGACTCTTCCTGGGCACGTTGAATACTTATGTATTGTTGCAGTGCGCAAGAAAGCAAAATGGACTACAAGCTGCGCTTTTTGCTTGGCGGGTCCAAGCACAAAGTGCAGCAGCACCAGCAGTTCCAGTTGCCCGAACTCAGCCGGACCCTCAGCGCCCCGTTGGGCACATCTTGCTCCACCCCTTCTCCCATGGCAACGATAGGCTCCTCCCCTTCTGGCTGTCATGCCCCGCCTCCAGGCGCTACAACTGCGATCGCGGACATCCAACAGGGCATCTCCAAATACCTGGACGCGTTGAACGCGTTCTGCCGTGCGAGTGCGTTCCTGACCGAGCTCTTTGGCAGCGTGTTTCGGGAATCCCGTTACTCCAAAGCGGCTATGCAACTGAAGGACGTGCAGGAACATGTCATGGAAACGACCAGCCGGCTCACCACAGCAATAAAGCCCGAGATCGGCAAAATGCTGATGGAGCTCAGCGCAGGCGCGGCTAACTTTAAAGACCAGAACGACTTCAGCCTGCAGGACGTTGAGGTAGGTCACACGAAAACAACCTGCACAGATATTAATGCATGTTGATGTTTCTGCTGTCGTATCAAGAATTGGGAAATTTCTCTATCAATTTTGATGATATTACACTTTATTTTTATTTTTATAGACACTCAAGGACACCTTACAAACATAATAAAACATTAAACAAATATTCATTATTACAGCCTGGATACAAGTATAAAAGTAATCACATAAAAGCCTATATAGCCTGATATATCGCTATTGGGACACACTTTATATTAGGTGCCCTTAACCACTATGTACTGGCATCAAAAAAATTTACTTATCGTTTTCATATTGTATTGCAAAACACTTGTGGTGCTAATAAGGTGGGATACGGGTATGGTTAGGGACAGGTTTGGTGGTTTAAGGGTGGGTTAAGGTGTAAGTGAAGACTCAACAGTGTAATTATAGATGTATTACATGCATGTCTTTTTAAATTATAAGTGCAATATAAAACATGCATGTACACTAAGTGCATTGTATCAAATGGTTAATTTAAATGTTAGTACATAGTAATCAGTGATGCGCGGGTTGATCCAAAATGAGAGGGTGCCTGCGGTCACCCGCGGTTACCCGCGGTTACGAGTCATCCAAAAATATTTTTAATGATATTCGGGTCGCGGTCGGTCGGGTCGTTTGAAATAAAGATGCCAATTAAACCTTTGTAATTTATATAGTAGCTACTAGACACAATAATGTTCTATGAAATACATAGGTCTACACTTTATTGGCTGAATAACTGCGCGAGGATGACGCACGAGCTCAGTCTGCAGCAGAGATGACAGCGGGAAATCCTTATTTACCTGAATGTTGAGCGCGTTATTAACTTTTGAATAAAAGCTGACACGGGACAAAATGCCCGATTTCCCAACACGTTGAACTGAGCAATGCCATTGTGCCATTTTAATAGGCTACTTTTAAACGCATATAGCTCAGTAATGTCATTTTATGTATTTGCTGAGAGGGGGCGGGGTTTTTGTTGGGAAAGTCCGGGGAGAGACGCACACTTCGATTAGACTGGATAAACACATGCAGTATCTTAATTGTTAAGAAAATGAAACGAAATAAATGAATAAATCAAGCCTTTATTACAAAACACTGGACTATATCATACAGCATTCTGAAAAATGCGCACCCCTAGTTCCTCCGTCTATGGCCCATGACGTGATGAGCATTTAGCTACTTTAAAAAAACGCGGGTCAGGAAGCGGGTCGGGTACAATATTTTCTTTCTTTTTTTTTGCGGTCCGAGTTGCGGGCGGGTTAGTTGAAAACGTCGGTCGGGTGCGGGTTGTTTATACATTGACCCGCGCATCACTGATAGTAATTAAAGACACCTAATATAAAATGGAACCCGCTAATGAAAAACTGGTTAAAAAAGACAGAAATGGCAATGGAGTAGCTCCGCCCCTAACTCCGCCCTTCTTTGTGTAACATGCATCAGTCCCTTTAGCAGTATGTGGGCGAGACTAGCAACTAAGGGGTTAAGTGTGTCTCGCTCAAAGCTCAATATTAGAAGGACAGGACAGGAATTCTTATAAATCCAGCTCTACCTGCAATCAAACCTCTTTATATAAATACAATATAGGTATGTCTAAATCCGGGTGATCACTTGTATCAATGTTATAAATATCATCATTAGGGCTGGGACGGTTACCGCAATACCGCGGTCACGTGACACCTACCGCAGGTCTGAGCTCGTCACCGTCATCACCGCAAAAAAAACCCCCAAAAACATTGGCCTGCACGTTGTGTCTAATGACATGGATTC
Source organism: Phoxinus dragarum (assembly GCA_033366665.1). NCBI lineage: Eukaryota > Metazoa > Chordata > Actinopteri > Cypriniformes > Leuciscidae > Phoxinus > Phoxinus dragarum. Next base: position 66,569 of record JARPMJ010004712.1, read on the forward strand.
ATTGATTCTAATGACATGGATTATGTCTAATGACACTGTGTCTTACATGGATTCAAGGTTTTCTAAACAAAACTTATCAAACGATGGAGAAAAAAGCAGTTTACCTCTATACCGCGGGAATTTCTTGCTTTTCAACCGCGGTAAGAAAAAATCCATACCGTCCCTAGCCTGGGTTTCCCCAGACTGCCTTTGCGCAGCGCGATTTTATTCTCGCTGAAAGGCAGTCTGGATACCATGGACCTGATTTTCGCCTCGTTTAGGGAACCAATCACAGAACGGGGAAGGAGCAGCAAGACGATGACGACATCTTTGCGACACAACAAAGCAGTTTGTTTATATCTATGGAGTCAACATGGCAGCAGACGCGAAGCTACCTTTTGATGCAGCCTTAGATATTGTTCTAAGTAGTTTAGATCGCAATTTTATTTTTAAAAAAAGAGCAGCGTTTGGCGTTAAACCATTTCTCTACGTACGTCATCTGGTATAATGGAAACGATTGGCTATGAGCTACGTACAGGCGCATTTGATAGACATTCTTAGCACCCAATAAACGGCGCCGGCGCATTCGTAAACCACGCCTCAAATACGAGAAAATGCACATGTGGTTCCCAGACCCAAGTCTCAACGAGAATTGGGTCTGGCGTTAGCCAGGCTATACCGTCCCAGCCCTAATCATCATATCGTCCAGCCCTAAAACTTGTATAGTTTTTTGTCAGTGTTTATTAAAAACATCCAATTATGCAGAATATACGATGGTAAATATTTAATTGATGAGTTGTAAATACAAGTGGAAGAGGTTTTAGTGAGGCCAGCAGGGGGCGCTCACCCCTGTGTGGGTCCTAACGCCCCAGTATAGTGACGGGGACACTATATTGTCAAAGAGCGCCGTCCTTCGGATGAGACTTTAAGCCGAGGTCCTGACTCTCTGTGGTCATTAAAAGTCCCAGGATGTCTTTCGAAAGAGTAGGGGTGTAACCCCGGTGTCCTGGTCACATTAGCTCAGTGGCCTCTGTCCATCATGGCCTCCTAATCATCCCTATATATATTTATACACTAATTGGCTTCATCACTGTCTCCTCTCCACCAGTAAGCTGGTGTGTGGTGGGCGTTCTGGCACAATCTATCTGCCGTCGCATCATCCAGGTGGAGCTGGACACTGGTGGTGGTTGAGGAGATTCCCCCTTCTATGTAAAGCGCTTTGAGTGTTGAGAAAAGCGCTATATAAATGTAATTAATGAATTATACAAGTATGATTTTACCCCAAATTCACCATATTATTGACACAAAAATTATATTGCGGTTTCTGTGAATTGCAGCGATCCATTTGCTTCTCTTTTCTGTAGCTTTCAACAGTCTGTAGAAATAAACCTCAGATTTCTTTTCAAATCTAGCAACTAAGGGGTTAAAAGTGTCTCGCTCAAAGCACAATTTTAGAAGGACAGGACCAGATTGCTTATAAATCCAGCTCTAGCTGCGATCAAACCTGTGGTGTCTGTGCTTGTAGTGTCGATGCTTCCCATCAGCCTGTTGTTACTCCAGACACTGATTATTTTTCAAAGGCGAGGAGACTCAGGAGAGGGCCTCCAGATCCTTTATGGAGGAATTCCTCTGTTCCCGAGATATTTTCGGAAACCAGATGCTCTCTCTCTCTCTCTCTTTCGCTCTCGCTCTCTCTCTCTCGGTCAGTCTCTGTGTCTGGACTCGAGGGACACATTTGAGCTGAAATGATGCCTTTATGAGCGAGGGTTTGCGCCCCGGTGGATGTGGATTCACACCGCAGGCCTTTTAAAACGGGCACACTGTGGCAGGGACCCGGGCCAGGCCTGCAGCTCCCAACCGAATCTTGTGCCAAAACACAAAACGCCAAAGTTTTTAAAAGTATGCAACGGAATATTCTGGTAATTTCAAGTTCTTTCCCCCTGAACGAGTTCACTGTGGAATGTATTCAAATATTGAAAGTGTTTTATAATGTTTGCACAAGCAAAAATGTCCTGAATACTCAAACAGAAACTTTACAGCTCGTCCGAAACAACCATTCCGGAAAGTTACGACTGTTTTCAAGTGTGTAACTCTTGTATTTTCGTCTCTTTTTTTGACATAGAGAACGTAAGAAAACATATCAGTTTTGATGCTTAACAAACTCACCAGGGCTGCATTTCCCAAAAGCGTTGTAAGCCTAAGTAGATGATGCTTTTGGGAAAGGCAGCCCTGGTGAGTTTGTAAAGCAGCAAAACTGGAATGTTTTTTACAGTCTCTGTCAAACAAATCAGACAAGACAAAAATACAAGAGTGTTGTATTTTTAAAAATATACCAGTGTGTTTTGACAGTGACACTTTCATGCATTTTTTGGCAGCTGAAATGCTCTGTTTATTAGTCACGGCCTACTGAACTCGTGAAGGAAACCGAAGGAAATGTTTCTCAAATGCACACGTATATTAGCAGAACACGCTCTCTGTAAACACGGCACAATCTTTACAGGCGGCAGCTAGTGTCTATTCAGCGTCTTGTATTTGCTAATGAGCGTTTTTGTTTGCAAGTGGCCCTTCCTGCCTCGCGGGAATCTGTCTGTGTGTGTGTGTGTGTGGCAAGTTCATTCTCCTGTTTACGTTCGGCTGGCAGGGCGACAGCAGGGTATTCCCGTCCCCGGGGTGTGTTACCTGACCCCACGATTGTCTCAATGAAGCGCCGCTACAGAAATACACCAGTGCATCGCTGGGCCAATCAGCAGCGCTCTTCTTTTTGGGTCTCGGCATGCTCTCAATAAGAATACTGACCCTAGATCGGATTTCCAAACCGTGTGATGTGATTTTGTTTCCATATAAACAGTTGAACAGACTCATTCTGAGAAGTTTTATTTGGATGTTTTCAATTCTATTTGCTTTCACAGTGTTCTTGGCCTCGCACTCTTTTTAGTCACTTAAGTTTCTATTTCTAGTATCTAGTAAACATTGTATTAATTAAATTCTTTGTTAATAATAATACAAATAATTAGGTCTGTAAACAATTAATCACGATTAATCGAATCCAAAATAAAAGTTTCTTTATATAATGTGTGTGTATTGTGTATAATTATTTTTTAAATATAAATAAACACATGCATGTATATATTTGAGAAATATTTGCATTTATATACCGCATATATATTTTTATATGATTTATATTATATATAAATAACACATTTTTCTTAACTATATACATGCATGTGTGTATTTATATATACAAAATAATTATACACACACATATATTATGTAAACACAAACTTTTATTTTGGATTCGATTAATCGTTTACAGCTCTACAAATAATACATTATTAGTAGTATTATTAGTGGTAGTAGAAGCAATTATAATAATAATGAAAATAAATATGAAATATTCATATTTATAATAATTTTTATTATTTATTAGTAGTAGTAAAAATAATATCAGTGTTTGTAATCATTATACAGTAATATATGTTTCCAAAATCATCCAATTTTATAGTATTTCAAGGTTGTTTTAAAAGCTCTTGAAATCCTTTATTTAAAAAAAGCCTTTAAATCCTTTTTAAAACTGTCTATATATAGATAATTAGCAAATGTATGCATACAAATAAAATAAAACTAGCAAATGGCATAATTTTTTATTAACCCATGGCATCAGTGTTTCGTTTTCTGTCACTGTATGTGAGAATCAAGAATCAACTTTAAATGGTTCTTCTGCAAGTGGAATTTTATTTATTTCATATTTAATTTTTCTGGACCTTAAAATGTTTTTTTATTTATTTATTTGAACCTAGTACGGTACTAAGTTTCACTTGTCCAACTCTTTCCTGTGGTTATTATTATTACCAACAAGTGGACAAGAGTTCATGTCGAGCCCTGAAACCATTAAATTAGCTTTGAATAAAGCAGTTCAAGTAGTGACCTTACAGTTAGCTGATTTATTAGTCTAAATCTGTCTTTAGCTAACGTTTAAGACCGGTTCCTATATGTGCCGTCGTCTCTCAGGTGCTTCTGCGCGACGGGTGAAAGACTGAAACTGGCGCCACCTTGTTTTTCCTGTCTCCTGTTGCACAAGATGGCATATTTCTGTCTTTACAACTTGGCCGGTAGATATTTTCAGCAGATACCTGTAAAAGAAACCCGTTCTGCTGTGGGTGGGGGTGCCAGGCCTGTCTCCTGCCTGCTCTCTTTATGAACTGAAGCAATTCTGACTCGATTCTATGCCAATCTACAGCAATCTTATTCATTATTCTGTTTATTGAAAACATACGCAGGGCCAACAGGGCAAGGAACAAACATCGCAAGCACATAATGGTCCAGTGTCTATCTCATTATTTTTACGAGCTTGTCTCCACTTTCCCGTGCCGATGAGTAAGACGTGAGTCAGGATAAGACTCCCTATTTAGGAAGCGATACGACGTTAACACTGTAAATCTGTTCAGAAAGCTTCTGTGTCTGGGAATGTTCCCGAACGCGCCCGTTACTATCAGGATCGACCGCCGCTTCCCAGAACTTCAAGCGTTGTCTGGTACGTTGACCTCGATGGGGTTTCTTGGTCTTCATGCATTGCAATTCTGACTCGAGTTTGTGTCGATCCACGGCAATTTTAAATCTTATTCATTATTCTGTGTATTGAAAACATACGCTGGGCCAACAGGACAAAGAACAAACGTTTTAAGTTGTCTGAGCACATAATGATCCAGTGTCTATCTCATTTTTACAAGCTATATGTTGCTGTTATATTATACATTATATTATCAATATATATAAATATATATTCAGTATATTCAGCATTATATATATATATATATATATATATATATATATATATATATATATATATATATATATATATATATATAAATAATTATACACAGTACACACATATTATGTAAAAACAAAAATTTCATTTGAAATCACTTAAAGGCTGAATCTTTTTCAGTGCAATATTTTTCACATATTTCTTTTGTTTTTACATAAAAACATCATCTTGAGTGACTTCTTTTGATAAAAGCAGACTTTTTTTGTGTCTGCAGAGTAATATGCATTGGTGACCCATTCACAATGAGACCAGGAAAGGGATTTTGGGTTTCATGTTTGATGGTTAAAGGCTTGATGTGACTCTTGTCCTCAGGTGCTGGGCCGCTGCTTCCTGACGGTCATGCAGGTGCATTTTCAGTTCCTGTCGCAGGCGTTGCAGAAAGTCCAGCCGGTGGCACAGTCCTGCCTGGCAGAGGCGCTGGCACAGGTTCAGGAGAGACGTGGGAATGCCCACACGCAGAACACAAACCCCGGGCCCCTGACGGAGCTGGAGGAAGCCATCCGCTCATGGAGAGGAGCGTCAGAGGTGAACAACACCACCAGCCTGCAATTATAATTATACGATTTAATTTTAATCATTACATTTTAGATTTCAAAATATTAGGCATGCACTGATATGAAAATTTTGTCCTATACCGATAATTCTTTATATTTGAAAGGCGATAACCGATATATTGGCCGATAAATCTAATTCAGAATTTTTATATAATTTTTGAGAGCCTGATTACGAAAACAAAAATCTTACCATTAAAAGCCATGTCCCAAAACACACAATTATTATGTTCTCAATTCTCATTATAATTTTATGTAGCCGAAATGACAGACTTGTGCTGCTCATGTTACACTGAACCGAATTTTCCTTTAAAAAAAAAAAAAGTGATTCCAATCATATTTCAAGCAATCCAAAACCATTATGGTGAACAGTGTGCATCTGAAGTGTCTCAGCTGAAGGAAATAATACATTATTTATCAGCTTTAATATATCGGGCTAATTTTCTGA
>JARPMJ010004713.1:5000-10000 GCA_033366665.1 Phoxinus dragarum
ACATTTATGAACCCCAGGCCAAACAAACAAATAAATAAATACATACATAAATGAGTATTTAATTATGATATTATATATTAATGGATATGAACCAAAGACCAAATCCTAAACTAACACACAAATAAACAAACAAATACTTATGAATGTATGAACCCAGGACCACATCTTCACCAAATAAGTAAACAAACTTAGCACCAAATATAATCCTGCCCTAACAATTAATTAATAAATAAAATGTATTCCTCTAATAATAACATGCACCTTGTGGGGGAGCGAGGGATGTGTGCTTACGTGCGGTACAAAATATAATCCTTCCCTAAGAATTAATTCATTAATAAAATGTATTTCTCTAGTTATGCAAGTCCAAAGCTAGGAGTTCCTCAGCATTAATAACCAGTGAGTTTCTCAACATTAACAACCAGTGAGTTTCTCAACATTAACAACCAGTGAGTTTCTCAACATTAACAACCAGTGAGTTTCTCAACATTAACAACCAGTGAGTTTCTCAACATTAACAACCAGTGAGTTTCTCAGTATTAATAACCAGTGAGTTTCTCAACATTAACAACCAGTGAGTTTCTCAGTATTAATAACCAGTGAGTTTCTCAACATTAACAACCAGTGAGTTCCTCAGCATTAATAACCAGTGAGTTCCTCAGCATTAATAACCAGTGAGTTCCTCAGCATTAATAACCAGTGAGTTTCTCAACATTAATAACCAGTGAGTTCCTCAGCATTAATAACCAGTGAGTTTCTCAACATTAACAACCAGTGAGTTTCTCAGTATTAATAACCAGTGAGTTTCTCAACATTAACAACCAGTGAGTTCCTCAGCATTAATAACCAGTGAGTTCCTCAGCATTAATAACCAGTGAGTTCCTCAGCATTAACAACCAGTGAGTTTCTCAACATTAACAACCAGTGAGTTTCTCAGTATTAACAACCAGTGAGTTTCTCAGTATTAACAACCAGTGAGTTTCTCAACATTAACAACCAGTGAGTTTCTCAGTATTAATAACCAGTGAGTTTCTCAACATTAACAACCAGTGAGTTCCTCAGCATTAATAAAGTGAGTTCCTCAGCATTAATAACCAGTGAGTTCCTCAGCATTAATAACCAGTGAGTTCCTCAGCATTAATAACCAGTGAGTTCCTCAGCATTAAAAACCAGTGAGTTCCTCAGCATTAATAACCAGTGAGTTCCTCAGCATTAATAACCAGTGAGTTCCTCAGCATTAATAACCAGTGAGTTCCTCAGCATTAATAACCAGTGAGTTCCTCAGCATTAATAACCAGTGAGTTCCTCAGCATTAATAACCAGTGAGTTCCTCAGCATTAATAACCAGTGAGTTCCTCAGCATTAATAACCAGTGAGTTCCTCAGCATTAAAAACCAGTGAGTTCCTCAGCATTAATAACCAGTGAGTTCCTCCGCATTAATAACCAGTGAGTTCCTCAGCATTAATAACCAGTGAGTTTCTCAGCATTAATAACCAGTGAGTTCCTCAGCATTAATAAAGTGAGTTCCTCAGCATTAATAACCAGTGAGTTCCTCAGCATTAATAACCAGTGAGTTCCTCAGCATTAATAACCAGTGAGTTCCTCAGCATTAAAAACCAGTGAGTTCCTCAGCATTAATAACCAGTGAGTTCCTCAGCATTAATAACCAGTGAGTTCCTCAGCATTAATAACCAGTGAGTTCCTCAGCATTAATAACCAGTGAGTTCCTCAGCATTAATAACCAGTGAGTTCCTCAGCATTAATAACCAGTGAGTTCCTCAGCATTAATAACCAGTGAGTTCCTCAGCATTAATAACCAGTGAGTTCCTCAGCATTAATAACCAGTGAGTTCCTCAGCATTAATAACCAGTGAGTTCCTCAGCATTAATAACCAGTGAGTTCCTCAGCATTAAAAACCAGTGAGTTCCTCAGCATTAATAACCAGTGAGTTCCTCAGCATTAATAACCAGTGAGTTCCTCAGCATTAATAACCAGTGAGTTTCTCAGCATTAATAACCAGTGAGTTCCTCAGCATTAATAACCAGTGAGTTTCTCAGCATTAATAACCAGTGAGTTTCTCAGCATTAATAACCAGTGAGTTTCTCAGCATTAATAACCAGTGAGTTTCTCAGCATTAATAACCAGTGAGTTCCTCAGCATTAATAACCAGTGAGTTTCTCAGCATTAATAACCAGTGAGTTCCTCAGCATGAATAACAGTAAAGTGTGTGTGCTCTTACGTGCTGTGCCGGCGTCCCGGTTGCAGAGTTGGATTAGGCTGCGCACGGTCTCCATCAGGTCCTGCTGTTGTGTCTGCAGGACACTAGTGTTCCCGCTGGCTCGGGTCAGCTGATCCTCCAGCTCTCGGATCACTGAGCTCTGTCTGCTGACCAGCGCCTGTAGACTGAGCTTCTCCTCACGCACGACCTCCAGCTCCTGCTGGTGCCGGTCCTCCATCTCCTGCATCTTCTCCTCCAGGAACCTGAAACACACACGAGATCATCATCTAATGCTCCACACACCAGATCATCATCTAATGCTCCACACACCAGATCATCATCTAATGCTCCACACACCAGATCATCATCTAATGCTCCACACACCAGATCATCATCTAATGCTCCACACACCAGATCATCATCTAATGCTCCACACACCAGATCATCATCTAATGCTCCACACAGGAGATCATCATCTAATGCTCCACACACCAGATCAACATCTAATGCTCCACACACCAGATCATCATCTAATGCTCCACACAGGAGATCATCATCTAATGCTCCACACACCAGATCATCATCTAATGCTCCACACACCAGATCATCATCTAATGCTCCACACAGGAGATCATCATCTAATGCTCCACACACCAGATCATCATCTAATGCCTCCACACACCAGATCATCATCTAATGCTCCACACAGGAGATCATCATCTAATGCTCCACACACCAGATCAACATCTAATGCTCCACACACCAGATCATCATCTAATGCTCCACACACCAGATCATCATCTAATGCTCCACACACCAGATCATCATCTAATGCTCCACACAGGAGATCATCATCTAATGCTCCACACACCAGATCATCATCTAATGCTCCACACACCAGATCATCATCTAATGCTCCACACACCAGATCATCATCTAATGCTCCACACACCAGATCATCATCTAATGCTCCACACAGGAGATCATCATCTAATGCTCCACACACCAGATCATCATCTAATGCTCCACACACCAGATCAACATCTAATGCTCCACACACCAGATCATCATCTAATGCTCCACACACCAGATCATCATCTAATGCTCCACACAGGAGATCATCATCTAATGCTCCACACACCAGATCATCATCTAATGCTCCACACACCAGATCATCATCTAATGCTCCACACACCAGATCATCATCTAATGCTCCACACAGGAGATCATCATCTAATGCTCCACACAGGAGATCATCATCTAATGCTCCACACACCAGATCATCATCTAATGCTCCACACACCAGATCATCATCTAATGCTCCACACACCAGATCATCATCTAATGCTCCACACAGGAGATCATCATCTAATGCTCCACACAGGAGATCATCATCTAATGCTCCACACACCAGATCATCATCTAATGCTCCACACAGGAGATCATCATCTAATGCTCCACACACCAGATCATCATCTAATGCTCCACACACCAGATCAACATCTAATGCTCCACACACCAGATCAACATCTAATGCTCTACAGAACAAACATCAGACTTGTTTAAGGTTTTCATCAGACAAAATGATTTGGCAAAAAAACAAAACAAATTACAGCTACAGGTTTTATTGTATTATGCAAAAAAAATGCATAGAAAAACAAAAAGCTGACAGGAAAAAGCACATTGACATACAACATAATCAGTTATTAATATTTCACTGATTCTCTCTTGTTTTTGCATGTGTTCATAATTTCTTTGTATAACAGCCTGGCCAAAAATTATATCGCACAATTTGTCATGTTTCATTGCGTTATTATCAAAATTAAAACAAGCACAGTTATGCACTATGCTTTCAAAACATTGTAATGATATTTGAATAAAAGAGTGAAGAAGTCAATTTTCCTCTCTTTGGCCACTTGTTCCATGAAACAATAATATTCCTTCATTGCAATTGCTTTAGTCATAAAGAGCAAATACACACACTTCGATAGTACAGATATATCATATTGCATGGTTTGTATGTGTGGATCCAGGTAAACAAAATAACTTACACAAGAAAGTTGAGGAATCCCTGGCTTCATCAAGGCTAGATTTGATGATACTATATTTACAGTACGGTATATCAGTAAAAGAAACGGAGAGTGCCTCTTGACAGCTGTAATACTGATATGAATGAAGTCAGACTCGTAATTCACAAACCATACACACATTGGGGATCAGTGAAAGTCTAAAATGGATCCAGGTCTTAAATCTCGGAAACCTGATGCTGGATTCACTCGCTTATTGCAGCAAAATTCAATCCACATAAATTTAAAATAATGCATTAATTTTAGACTGGAATAGGAGAAAGTAATAACGTCAATCTATATAAAAGGATGAGTAATTACATCAACACTGGTAACCAAAATGCGTGACATAATTTTTTTTCTCCTATTTTTTTTAAAAATAGGAATGCTTGTGTGTGTTCAACAACAGCTGGGCTCAAAGCAGAGCGATCACTGGGAATTAAAGCCCTGAACATGTCCTTCCAGACCAATCAATACATCGAAAACTGGAACGAGCTCCACAAGTTTGCATTGCTAAACTCATCTTCACTGAGGATAAAGTTGAACGTCGGGTCACTCATGCACCGGACGGGACCGAGCGAAAGCCTGAGAGTCTGCGATGTCAAGAACTGAGAATCATTTTGTGTAATGATCTGTGTTGTGGTTCTGGCATTAGAATCTGTATTTCCTCACAGGAGAGTGAGATTTGAACATCTGTACTGGCCGATTATACAGTGAG
>JARPMJ010004713.1:12500-40000 GCA_033366665.1 Phoxinus dragarum
GCAAACGCTCATTATCATATCTGAATCTCAGCTCTTGAACACAGTGATAAGAACAGTGACGATGGCGTGGGTTTTACCGTATCGATCTCAGAAAACAGCGTCTTCTCGACACGAACAACACGAACCAAACTCTTCCAGTCTCAGATACACTACAGTGTTTGAGGGCGGGGCTAAGAGACGCTGTTCAGCCAATCAAGAGCATAGACCGGCATATGCAAATTAGTTTCAAACCAGCAGGAATCGAGACTGAATTACTGACGACTCGTTTCAGTTCAGAATCGCTTCTTTCTTTTAGGAAAGAAGAAAGTAACTCCATTTATCTGCACTTTGATCTTTGCAGAACTTTTACATTCAAAAACAGCTCAAAAAAGCATAATACTAAATGCCAAAACTAAAGATTAAAAAAAAGAACCAAGCTCGGATGTCAACATGACCTCTAAAGCCTGATATAATCGACTCTCCAGTGGCTGTAAAATCCATTGAGAAGTAAAAACACCCTTAACTTGACAACTCCAACAGTCCTAAAGACACTTTAACACCCGAGCACATGGAGGGTTTGACAAACTCTTTAAGAGGCCAATAAAACGAAAGGAGACACCATTCTGCACAAGGACACGGGGGTAATCAAACCCATCACAGTTATGACTTCCTTTAAAAAAGCTACACAGTAACTCTTTAAAGAAAGGACATGTCCATGTTGGCATCATTTTAAAGGAATTTCTTATCTAAGCCTCTTCATGATGACCTCGAGTTTTAAACGAACTCCAGCGGAGCAGTAACAGCTTCTTGAAGAGCCAGGCTTAAAGGTAGTGGAAGCAGATGTGGGTCATTTGTTCACGGAGGAAGAGATGTAGATATCTATACGCTCGGCTTTATCATGAATGCTTTCATTCTAATCTTCTATAGCTGGAGAGATGACAGGACCAGAACCGGCTTTACAAACACAAAGATACTTCTGTTGATTAAACCTCGAGAGATGCCCACCGACACTGAGGTCATTAGAGACGACTCAAAGTATATCTAATGCTCATCACTAACCATCAGTTCCCAAACCTGGTGCGCGGGCTGAAAAGAGTTCAACAAATCTGCAATTATTAAGAGTTAAATAACACAAATGTACTTTATACTCTCACTTCACTGACCAATGTCTTTGCTGCTGACCTTTAATGATCCAATTCAACTACTCACCAGCAAAAAAGACTTCAGATGAACATCACATTTGTGGTTTTGTTGAAAGGACCTTTACATTTGGCAAATAATACAACTTTTTTTTTTTGTTATTAAAAAACAAACAAGCAAGCTCAGTCCAGGTGAGAAAAAGTAATCTAATAGTAATTTAACACTAACCCTAACCCAGTTAACTATAGGGAGTAATGCAGTATTGTGACATGTTACTTTTAAAAGTAACTTTCCCCAACTGTGTGTGCATACAATATATATATATATATATATATATATATATATATATATATATATATATGTATACATACACACACACACTTTTTCATGACTTTTATTTTTTTATATTTATCAGTCATGTGTTCTGTTTTGTCATGTGATCTGCTCAGGTGGTTTCTTTGGTTTGTTCTTGTCAGGTGTGTGTTAGTTCTGTCATTATTATCTTAATTATAAATATCTCACACACAGGTGTATCTTGTTAGTCATTGGTCTCTGTGTGTGTATAGCCCTCATGTTCCCATTGTCTCTTGTCTAGCTGTGTTTTATGTAACACACTGTGTGGTGTTCATGTCAACACTCTCAAGTCAAGTTTGTTCAAGTCATTGTTCTGTTTGCTTTCAATTTCAAATAAACTGTACTTGAGTTAATTTAACTCGCCTCTAGTGGACGATTGTTACAATGTAAGATATATTTATCATATACACCGCATGATTGCATTACAATTATCAACTTATTGGTGTGAGCTACAATGCTTCAGTCTTAAACTTGTTCATCTAACTTGTGCGACTGGTTTATATGTACATCATGCCCGGTCACTAGTGAAAACCAAACAGCCTGATGTGTGATGGGAAATATCTGACTGCAAGACACTTCAGCAAACCGACAGTGACAGCATTTCTCCACGGTTCCAGCTGGCCATGTTGCTCCACTTATTAAGTCATGAACGATCCCTTGTGAATCCACTGGAGAGAACAGACCAACAGGGAGTCGAATTTTAACAAGACTTCACGACTAGTCAGACCGCACGTCCGATTCAATTGCAGTTCAAGGACCTGATCGTCACCATGCTTCAATGGCATTTCAATGAACAGTTGTATCATATTTATTGCTGCTCCAGTCATTCCGACAAGTTTGCGTTGTTGCGTATGAAAGAATCAAACTCGGCATGACTTTAAGCTGAACACTTGAAGCTGAACACTTGAAGCTGAACACTTGAAGCTGAACACTTTAAGCTGAACACTTTAAGCTGAACACTTTAAAATGAACACTTTAAGCTGAACTTTGCAGGTTGTTTACCTTAACTGAACAGATTCAGAGTCATTGGAATGGTTATATGACTTTTTTCAGGTTGAATGATGGTCGTCTCGCACCCCCCTATCGCCTGTGAACGGAAAAAAACACCCTTGCAACTTTGGGATATCAGGTCTCGCGATGTAAAGAATTGCTTTACGGCAAAAAAAATCTGCAAAAATTCTGTCATTATTGTGCGAATGAAGAAGATGTTGTAAAGAATGTCCCGTCTGCTGTGATGTCGTTGATCTACTCATAGATATGCATAATAAAGGCTAGATGTCTTATGGCGGAGTCTCTAACGTCATCACCGGCGGCCATCTTGTCACAGGCAAGCTTTCTGTAAGGTGAGTGATCTGCACGAACACAAATACTCTTATCTCGCTGAAATCTTGACGGATTTACAAACGGTTTGGTTTCTTACAAACGTTATCAACGTGGCTATAATTCTGGTTGCTTGAACATGTTGAAATATATAATATTATAATTATTCATAAGTATGCAGTGTCATAAACTACATCTCTGACGTTTATAACAAACCAACCCGTTTGAAAATCGGTAGAAAATTTAGCAATTTATGTATTTAAAAAGTACATGCACCATTAAAACACAATGTTACGAGTGAGCGAGCTGACTGTGACAAGATGGCCGCCAGGTGCGGACGTCGACCTCCATTGGCCAGCAGCGCGGACGAGACATCTAGCCTGTATTGTATGATATCTATGGATCCACTAGCCTCTGGTATCTGAGAGTCGCCAACAAGTTTTTCGACAGTGTTGTCAAATATCTATTCTGAAGCTGTAGGGGGCGCTCTATAGAGAAACCTGCATAGCCCTGAACGAATCACTTTGCAAAGAACATTTGTTTAGAAAATGGAAGTTGTGACCAAATTGGAGCAATTGGTTGTAATTACTGCTGGGCACCGATTAATCGTGATTAATCACATCCAAAATAAAAGTTTGTGTTTACATAATAAACGTGTGTGTACTGTGTATAATTATTTTGTATACACACATATGCATGTATATATTTAAGAATATTTGCATGTATAAACTGTATATATACATCATTTATATATTATATATACATTTCATATGTAAATAACACATTTGTCTTAAATATATACATGCATATGTCGATATGTGTGCATTTAAATATACAAAATAAATTATACACAGTACAGATGCATATATTTCGATTATTGTTGCCCAGCACTAGTTGTAATTTTACAGGTTTTGAGCACTTCAGCTTACAATGCGAGATATGAAGTCATTGTGATATAGATATTAAAAAAAGAAACCAAATGAAAGGGTGTGGAGATCCATCTCTTCACTCGCCAACATCTGTACACCAAACAACTGGGAAAACACAAAACTCAACCTGTGACTGCTTTAGCCACCAGCACCCAGTCATGTAGAATTAACATTGCAGGACGGCAGTGATTATAAAGCCAATGTCTCTGTTGTACGTAATAGTCGACTGTGAAGTTAGTTAAACTGACGCAAGTCTCTTTACAATAGACAGACAGACCTTGATGGAGTTGATTGGAAGGAACACAAAGGATAAGACTGCAGGCTTCAACTCGATCAGCAGTTTTGCTGGGACGTTTGAACTATGACATTACGCTTCCCAATCTGGGTCTGTGTCTTCCATTAAGCTCTCTCCACGGATAACATGCTTGACTGGGATCCAGTTTAAGACTTGACTGGGATCCAGTTTAAGAGGCTACAGAGATGATGTTGGCCAGTACTTTGCGAGCGAGTTAAGTCACCTTCACAAGTGTTTCTGGAGAAACATCACACCAGAGATCATTTCTGAGGGACGTTCTCTTGTGTCGTTCCCTAAACTATAGCGGTGGAACAAAGGAAGGAGAATCAAGATTACACAAACAGAAACTGGGTGTAAAACACTACCAGAGGAAGCCGTAAAGGGCTTTAGTGGGTGTATCGTTATTTCCCACTTCCATTCATAAATAAACGTGCCTACCCAAAGACAACAGATGAGATACAGAAAGAGAAATAATCCTGGTTTTTAATTGGCTTGAGTCATTTAACTCTTTCCCCTGCCAGAGTTTTTTTTTTTTTTTTTATTGCCAGCCTTCATTTACTTCATTTAGAAATTATAAATTGATCATTAATAAAGTATGAAAATACAAATTAAACACATTATATATATGCTTATAAATCAAGAATAAAGTATTTATAGCTGTATTTATAAACTGCTTATTAATGCTATTAATGCTTTATAAATTATGAATTAACTGTTTACTAATGCTTAACTATTGATGCTTCATGCATTCTTTTTTTATCAACACTAAAAATAAAATAAAATAAATTGCTGAGCAAAAAATCTGAGAAAATCTAATTTTTGTCAAAGACAAAGATCCAGATCAGATTGATGATCAAAACACATAAATCGAGTCCATCAACACCAAAAGCTTCACTGTACACAGACAATGGTTCACGCCAAAAACAGTTACCATAAAGATAACTATAACTATAACTATATTAGCATTCACACCTGTTTATTATAAGTGTGCTGCACATAAGTTTGCAGCTTTAAATGCAGAATGGATTCTGATTGGCTATGAATGTTTTTATCTCTCATCAGCTGAAAAAAGTGATTCCAACTACAGTCACACCAGAGATTATTCACACACCAGATATCATTTTTGATATTTTTTCACTAGTGTGTGCAGGACACTATAGTTCATTTCTGTAAGTGAGGAGAGCAAACTAAAGTAAACTGTGAGATATTATACACAAATATTCTTCATACAGTGACTACCAGTAACATTTATAAACATTTGGGACCAAATATGATTCCGACACTTTGAGCTGATCATGTTTTCTTCAGTGTTTTGTCTGTAACTGCTAATGCTCTTTTTACACACACACTGAACACAATGAAGCATTGCTTGGTCACTGGTTGAGCTAAACTGGTATTATCTAATTGTGTAGTTAAATTTACCAGCTGACAGATATTCAACATAATTCATGTGTGAGACAGTCTAACAGTGTGTGTGTGTGTGTTTGTGTGTGTGTGTGTGTGTGTGTGTGTGTGTGTGTGTGTGTGTGTGTGTGTGTGACAGTCTAACAGAAGGACGGACAAAACCTGTGTGTGTGTGTGTGTGTGTGTGTGTGTGTGTGTGTGTGTGTGTGACAGTCTAACAGAAGGATGGACAAAACCTGTCAAATATCAACTGAGTTCTGCTCATATTTCATCACCATTTTATAAACTATAGCGAATAAACTGTGATAATGTGAGAAATGTTGAGTCTGAATACATTTTGTTTTGACTGTATATGGTTTCTCCTTGACGTTATCATTATTATTGTGTTGTGCTTGTGCATATTTTTAACTAAATATGAATAAAAGAAAACCCTGTGAAGACTGTCACCTGCAGTTTGTCTCAGAGGTGTGTGTGTGTGTGTGTGTGTGTGTGTGTGTGTGTGTGTGTGTGTGTGTGTGTGTGTGTGTGATGGAGTCGCTACACCTGGGGATTGTCTTACGTCTCACACTCGCCCACCAGCGGAGGGTCAAGCCGAGCGAGTCGAGGTCAAGCGTATCAGCGCTCACAGATCTGACCCGAGAGCACTCACGTCTATATCCATATCACTGCCGCGCTTCAACTTCAGCGCTCCACTTGCAGATTGATTGTGTTTATTTGCAAAGTGCAGCGATGTGAGAAGGTGAACGGGCGATGTGTTCAAGACACACCACATTAAACAGGTCAGAAAGTTCCTGTTAGACTTTTATTTTGGTTTTCTATTGAAAGTTGTGCATGCAAAAATCACATTTTCTTAAAATACAGCAAATGTATGAATCAGCAAACATTTGTCAAATCTTTATTGTTCACATTTAAGAAAATAACAGTAAAAGCTGTTAAACTATGATTTTTTAAAATATATATATATAGTTAACGGCATCAATAATTGTAAGTATTGGTAATAATACAACTGCGATTACTATGCATAAATGAGAATAAAACTGTGATTATTGATTGGCTCTTGATAAACTATTGAAGGGCAAATTATAAAGATTAGCTTGATTTGAGTTTGTATGACTTTCAAGAGTATAAATGTATTTGAAAGAGAACGATTTAATCGGATGTGAAATTGATATTTTACACAAGAAAAAAAGAGTTAACTTTGTTTCTTTTCTTTTTTTTTCTTTCAGAAAATCTATTATTATTAATACATTTATAGTTATACTTTTAGCTGGTGCTTTTATCCAAGACAGTTCCACAGCAATTCGTCAAGGAGCCAACAATATTCGTAATAAACAATGGCAGGGTTTATGTAACAACTAGAATATGATTAAAAATGATGATGATTATGATGATGATGATAACATCTAAAGGAGAAATATTCCAGTTAACATGCATACCATAGAGGTTTGCTTTAGATTATTGTTATTTCATCAAATGAAATATGCCTGATTCCATGCAATATATGTCTGTATGTTTTTAGCGTTTTTATGTCTTTTAGAGGCTTTTGCATCAGAGTTCTTCATATATATATATATATATATATATATATATATATATATATATATATATATAGCCTCTAAAAACCACCTCTGTCAAAAATGAGATGATAATATTGAGTGAATGCTCATACGTTCATCAAATACTTTCACTTCAAACTCACTAAATCCCAGTCTCAGCCGTTCAGAAACCTGGCCTGATAATTTTTTTTTTAAAATCTTTAGACTTAGAGACACACACACACACACACACACACACACACACACACACACACAACACACACACACACACACACACACACACACACACACACACACACACACACACACACACACACACACACACACAAACACACAAACACACACACACACACACTTTTTAAGTCCTTCAGAAAAAGGAAACACTTCTTCCCAGAACGATCTGTGGAGGTGTAAAAGAGGCAGAGAGTCATGACAGCCGAGCTGCTTAAAGAGCCACTAAATCATCCTGAAGGAAATCACCAGCAGCGCAGAATATCCCCGAACTGCGAAACTGTAAACGTTCCTGTCTGAGAATCACAGGTGAGGTCACATGATGAACACTGAGGTCAGGTCACATGATGAACACTGAGGTCAGGGAGAACGACTGTGTGACGTACGGTCGGCCCTGTGTCTGTCCGTGTCCAGCGTGCTTTATGACAGCGAGTTTATGAGAGTTTATAGCTCTGTTAATGCTAAAGCAATCAGTTTAAAGCAACATTAACCAATATAAACCATAGAAGACAAATGAGTTCTGTGTTTGATGTAACAGATATAATATTGTACATCGGTAAAAGTGTCTTGAAGGACAATGCATTTTTAAATGATTAAGTTATTTAAAAAAATAAAAAAAAATCTACAAAGCATTCAATTACACACAGAGAGGAGTGTATAGAGTAATATATATTATAAGTCTCTTCTGCTCACCAAGGCTGCATTTATTTCATCAAAATAGCGTAAAAACTGTGAAATATTATTATAATATAAATCTGCTGTTATAATGTGAATATACAGTAAAGTGTAATTTATTCCTGTGATCAAAGCTGAATTTTCAGCATCATTACTCCAGTCTTCAGAGTCACATGATCCTTCAGAAATCACTAGAATATGATGATCTCAAGAAACGTGATTATTTTTTATAATTCTCTGATGAATTTATTAGAAATAGATGTTTTGATCAATTATAATGCATCCTTGCTTATGTACATTATATATATATATATACTCTGTAACTGCAAGTCAATTCAAGCATTAGTACATCATAATGTACAGTATAAATGAGCGTTCGATGTCATCAAAGATAATTCATATATAACAGTAGGAAAGTGGGAGAAATCAGCAAACGCATTAAATATCCAATATCAGCTGATACTTTTTTCTTTTTAAATGCATAAATTGTGATGCAATTGCGAAGCTCAAACCTGCTAATCTCTCCTGTGTTCTCCAGCGAGACGCGCAGACGCGGGAACAGTAACCGCTGCTCGTGTGAATTAGCATCTATGACTAGAATCTGTAATTAGTGTTAGATTAGCTCTCACTCACAGTGTAATTTAAGGACCGAGTGAACACACACACTATTATACTCACGGCCATGTGTGTAGAGTGTGTGTAGTTGGACAGAAACTCACTCAAGCTTACATGAAATCACACAGATCGCGTCTACAACAAACCTTGCGGAGGGTGTGTGTGATGTTGTGTAGCAGAGACTTACAGAGAGTTAGGAAACTCCAGCTTTTAATGTAGTTTATGTGTGTATGTGGTGTTATTAATCTGCTTTAACACACACCATGTGTAAGTTCATAAGTGGACAGCATTGCTGAGTATTTTCTGCTTAAAACTGCAGTGAACCAAAGACAGTCTCAAAAACACGGTTTGAAATCGCTGGTGTTTCTGACGTCACACACTACCTTGTAACCAATCAGATCAACGTGTGATCGCCAACTGAGCTGAGTGAGTGAGTGGAGGCGGGGCTCATTTGCATATTCATAGAACCGCGCATACTAAATGATCCAAGGGTGTCGAGTTACATTCAAGATCTTTTTTAAGACATAAAGACTTTAAATATGTAATTTATGTGATTAAAGATGAGATTTAGGGGATACAATGATTGACTAAAGTGGGACTTTAATGCTTTTTAAAGTGCATTTGGAGTCGGTCCCAATCCAAATTTACTGTATATGGAAAAGCAGCATGAACATTGTGTTTCTAAGAGTTTCCTTTAGTGTTATATGGAAGAAAGAAAGTCATTTGAGTTTGTAATAACATCATTTTGAGTGAATTAACCCTTTAATAAGGAGCCTCGGACAGCGTCCAATCAATCTCCACAGACAGCAAACGGACCCGTGATCATTTCACTGAATTATCTATATTTATCGGCACAGTTTGAAGGCTACAGTTTACACACGCAATGTAAATCTAAACCAAGCATCTTCCAAACAGTTTAAAGCATTGCCCGGGTGCCATGGCACAGTCAGCGGCAGTAAAACATCACATTATGAGATCTGGCATGTTCCCAGCTGGAGTTGTTTTGTATTACAAATCCCGGAGATATTTGGTGTATATTTGGGTCCCTCGCTGCTGAGGTGTCAGAAAGGCTCGATATTTCAATTCCAATAAAACGAGTCCTCGATTTAATGTGTGATTGTGGAAACCTTTGATTGTTATACTAATTTCTGTGTCAGATGTGGTTTGAAACTTTAGATAGAAATCTAAAAACACAATATGGTTGTTTTAAAAGCAATGCACACTGAGGGTTCGTGAACGGCAACATGTTTAGTCGAGGTACGTAAAGAGGTAAATGTATATGTTAATTGGTCGCACAGAACACAATATCAAAACAAAATCAACATCGGTCACAGCAGCCATCGTAATCTAAACATATGACTCGAAATAATGGGAAAAAGACAAGGGAAAAAGTACTTTACAGAAACAAAATGAGGTGAAGGAAAACATGACGACGTGCCTCAGTGTCTTAATACACATCTAGTGCAACACTATATGTCAGAACAATTATATGTGCAGCCGAAATTACATATAAAGTAGAAAATCTAAAGCGCACAGAACAGTTTTCACAACTGTCTCGCACTATTACACTCTAAAAAAATGCTGGGTTGTTTGTAACCCAATTTTGGGTCAAATATTGGGTTACATTTTTAAATAGCATTTTTGATCCAACGTTTGGGTTTGTCCATATTTACCCCAAAATTGGGTTAAAACAACCCAGCATTATTTACAGTGTACCAGTGATCATTAAAAATAAGTTAATCAATTGCTAATGCATTAATTCAGATCATACAGAAACTAGAAAAATTTGGAATATGGTGCAAAAGTTCATTTATTTCAGTAATTCAACTTAAAAGGTGAAACTAATATATTATATAGACTCATTACATGCAAAGTGAGATATTTCAAGCCTTTATTTGTTATAATTTTGATGATTATGGCTTACAGCTTCAATTTCAAAATTAGAATATTGTTAAAAGTTTTCGTAAGCTGTAAGCCATAATCATCAAAATTATAACAAATAAAGGCTTGAAATATCTCACTTTGCATGTAATGAGTCTATATAATATATTAGTTTCACCTTTTAAGTTGAATTACTGAAATAAATGAACTTTTGCACCATATTCAAATTTTTCCACTTTCGCCTGTAAATATATTCATATATTAGCATAAATATATTAAAGATTGCTTACCAAACAGCATGAGCAAACAATGATGCCAAGAGGACGAGAACTGGATCTGCACAGCCTCTGCCAGCGGAGGTTTCGATCTCCGACTCAACTCTGAACATTAAAGCAACTCATAAATCCATAATATCTTAATCATTGATCACCTTTTGGAAAGCACGAGCGCTCTGTTCTTTCAGCTCGTTCATTTTCATCCGCCCAAAGCCACTGTAATTGATACTGATCTATAAATACCACAAACCAGAGCCCATCTGATGAGAACGCTGATGTGTCGCACCAGACCCAATAAAGCACAGGCTGAGGAGTTCATATTCTCCATCCCGTCTCGGAGACGTGCGTGCGGGACGCAGGGAAGATGTGGAGGCTGTTTGCTTTGACTCCGCGAGAGATGAGGAGACGCTTCCAAGAGAAATGTTTGCTTTGTCTTTTTGACTTTGGTAGCGTGAGGGGAAAAGTGCTTGTTATTATTATCAATACTCTGGAAATGGATTTTTTCTTAGTGTCCGTCTAGACAAGCTGTAGAAAGATTATTTGGACTCAATATACTATAAGTGCTTCACAAAGACAAAAGCACGGGTGTTCATCAACGACAGTCGGTTTTATGCCCCAGGGACTCGGTTTTATTGTTATCTTTTTTATTGGTTACAGAAAGAACACAATATAACTATCTTGGAAACTTTTTACTATGCCAACATGGCAACTTTATAAATGCATTTTATATAGAGTATAGATTTTACCATTTTACCCAGACTTTCAATCTTGAATTATAAAAATTCATCATACTGTATGAAATCAAATGTCATGATATGATCATCTAAACCTGCATTATTTATTATAAATACATACTATATACAATATACATTTATATATATATATTATACAGAATGAAACTCAAAAATGAGAATATGGTGCAAAAGTTCATTTTGTTTCAATAATTCAACTTAAAAGGTGAAACTAATATATTATATAGACTCATTACATGCAAAGTGAGATATTTCAAGCCGTTATTGTTATAATTTTGATGATTATGGCTTACAGCTTATGAAAACTTTTCACAATATTCTAATTTTGAAGTTGAAGCTGTAAGCCATAATCGATCAAAATTATAACAAATAAAGGCTTGAAATATCTCATTTTGCATGTAATGAGTCTATATAATATATTAGTTTCACCTTTTAAGATGAATTATTGAAATAAATGAACTTTTGCACGAGTTTGAGTTTCACAGTAATGTATACAATTGTAATGAATAACTTACTCATCAACATATATGAATGAATTTATATGCATTGTTAGATGTTATTTGAGAAACTAGTGACTGTAAGAAAAGTGTTTTAAGTGAGTCCACAGGGTCAGAATGTCCATAGTTGAAGAAACTCTGATAACTACAGCTGTAAATCTGCTTGTCAGTTTGCAGATACACTAAAGCGGATATCATATAGCATAAACTCATATTTATGTTCCCTCTGCATTTCTCATGTGAAATCACATTGACAGTGGGAGAAATATTTTCCAAATGAGATTGTGTATGAATGTATATTTGCTCAAATCCGCAAATTACAGCACTCATATCTCTTTTGCCCGAGTTGGTTTTTCAAAATTACTGTGATTTCCTTGAATTACCCTGATTAATTATGTGTATCTGGATATATGGGAGAGGAAATGTCAGGATTTTACCCGACCCTAGAAAAAAAGAAGAAGGAAACAACAAACAAACCGTACTGGAAACCAGTGATTTGCCCATGCACACAGCAGACCTCAGGTTTCCCAAAATGAGAAGTGATCATGGGAACTTCTCTGCCATGATGGATCACGGGAGGAATGTGACTTTCAATGGCCTGGTAATCCCCTTGGAAACATTCTAGCCGGTTCGGGATCACACAGGGACATTGAGGAACATTATCTCAAAAATGTTTGGAGAGAGGTGTCTATTCCAGGACTCTATTCTGGGGGAGAACCTTCCCAAAGAATAATGTCCTTTCAAGGATATCTATGCACAATTCAGAGTGTGGTGTGTTTGATAAAGCCCTCATACATAATCCGACGAGGCTATCAGGAGAATATTAAAGAGGACTTATACTATGCTCTTCTATGTAGTTCAGGCTCGACTAGAACAGGTTTTCTGCTTGAATGTTGATTATTCTCCTCATATTCTCCATTGTTGCGGCTCCTCTCTTCCAGTCTGTCAGTAACGCTCTGTTTACTTCCTGTCTCTATGAAGCCCCTCCTTCTGAAAAGCACACTGTGCTCTGATTGGTCGGCTGGAGCAGTGTGTTGTGATTGGTCGAGCGCTTTGAGTGTGTTTGGGAAATGTCCCGCCCCTTACCATAACCGCCAGTTTAACACACTACTAACTAACTCAACCAGGCCCCGCCCCTTTATTCTGCGCATTAATTATTATAATGAGGAATATTGTGACTGTTCATTCCCGGAAGAAACTCAAGGACTACTATGGAGGCGTTTCAGGAGTTCGAGCAGAGAGTGGATTCTAACCTCTGATTGGCCATTGCAAGCAGAGAGTTTTGAAAACCTGGCTGGATATAAATTGCTCAAAAATAATTTTTAACCCAAAGAAGTTACGGACTGTAGCTTTAAGGCAACGGGTCTACTACATTTTTTTAAGTAAGTGAACTGAACTCTTATCTGGCCCGTTGATGCGCTTATTGCTGACGTCCCGCTGGATATAGAGAACAACTCCCTGTGGAGCGACTTTGTGTAACTTTGCAGACCATTTTCATGCTCAAACAGCAACATTATAAAACATCATAATAGGTTCTCTTTATGTCAATGATGATGTAATATAACCGTATGAAGGAATCACAACAGCAAGCTCTCGTCCAGCATGGCCCGTTTGGATGCTTCTCGCCAGAACAACAGTCTCTCGCATCGAGAGTTGGCCCTGGTGCACGGATTGCCTCATTTCAAAACAGTGGGCAAGGGTGAGTTATCACGATGCCTCTGTCCCGGGCCTTTATAAGAAGACATCAGCAGAACCGTCCCAGCGGGGAACTACACACACAGTGCAGAGCTCAAAGCAGAAAGCTAGCCGTGTTTTTGGGGTACAGATCTGCCCTGTTGAGCTTGGCATGGAGGATCTGGCCATATAACAGATGTGTTTGCTGTGAAATACTGTATGAATGTGCTCACTTGTCACATGGTAAACTAGAAAATTTACAGCATTTTAACACAATGTACTGGCAGTTCTGTGAGGCGTCGTGTGGCCTGCCAAGGTATTTAGGCAAATGTGAAAGAAGACATGCTGAACTTGGTTGTCGGTTTGTAATTCCAAACATAATAACTAAGCTAATCACAAGAACACCAGACAGACAATCCTCCGCAGTCTCGATATATCCCAGCAGATCACACAGAGACAAGATGGGGGATTCATAATTCTAAAGACTGTAAAAAAAAACAAAAAAAAACAAAGTAAAATAAATAAATAGTATTATAGTTATTTATTTATTATTAACTTTATTTAATTTACTTTAACTTATTTTGTATTTTATTAATATTCATTTTATATATAAAAAAATTTAGATTTTTTTTAAATGTTTAATTGCCCCAAATATATATATATATATATATATATATATATATATATATAATATATATATATTTGTATATTTAAAATATATTTTAAAGCTATTTAAAAAATTCTTAAATATTTTTACATTTTTTGTTTGATTTTTTTTTATTAAAAATACAAATGAAAATATGTATTATTATTTTATTTTTTTATTCATATATATATATATATATTTTTTTAATTCAAACTAAAATTCTAAAATATTTTAATATAAAAAAAAATATATAAAAATAATTATATTATATATTATTATTATTTCATTTTTTTCGTCCAGTGATGCATAGGCCGATAAAACCTGTTGCTAAATATACAATTTCCCCCATCTTTCTCCCTGGATTTTCTGTCTTTGGCATTGAACAATGGCATAGCAATGGTCTGATAACTCCTTTATTAGTTTTATCTACAAAAGTGTATAGAACTGTGCATGCATATATAGAGAAATAAAAAAGAGAAAACCGTCCAGATGACAGGCTCTTACAGACGGCTCACTCGTGGCATTGTGTCGTCACACTATTCAGCGCTGTATAATTCAGAGGCCTCTTTAGTGTCTGTGCGAGTCGTTTTGTGTCCGAGCAGAGGGAGGGAGAGGGGAGAAGAAAGGATGCAAAAATAGAGTGACGGGAGGAAAGTGTGAGGGAGTAAGAGAAAGACTTTTGCATTGGTAGACAGGACTATAAATAAGTCGTCGAAGAGAAACGATTAAAAACAGAGCTATCCACGCAAGCCTCATGCTCTTAAACAGCTATTAGTGTGTGTGTGTGTGTGTTGCTTGATGAGATGAGCACAGGAACAGATCTGCAAATGACATGCCTGTGTCAAAACACTAATACACAGAAAATCAGTCTTATAGACACAAGCCAGAGATCCATTCACACACACACACACACACACACACACACACACACACACACACACACACACACACACCCACACACACACACACACACACACACACACACACTCAGTAATGTGTTCTCCTCATGCATTCTCTCAGGATTTTAAGAGGAGTGCAGAACAAGATGGCTTCCTGCCAATGTCTGATGGTTGACATCTACGCTTTTAATATTCTTTTATCTCGACTGACTTTTAGTTTTGTTGAATTATTGACCTCATGAAATGGCCTGACTAGCACAGTTTCTCTTGACATTTCCTGTTGATGTATTTCATGTTGAAAAGGCTGTCCATCTTTTTTAAATACCCAACAGGATTTACACTCGGGTTGGGCAAAAAAATCTATTAACACGGTGTTTCTTTCCATATCATTCGTTACCGATATTTATCACAATATTAATTTAGCATTAACAGGGAAGGAACTGGGGAAGGAAACCTTGAGACCATTGTGCATGGTGACACTTGTCAAAAATGGCAGATTACACTTTTAAATTTAAAGTCTCCCTGTGGTGAAAATCCAGCTTTTAATGTTGTTTGTCTATGTGGTGTTTTTAATACGCTTTAACACAAACCATGTGTAAATTCATAAGTGGACAGCATTGCTGAGCATTTTCTGCTTAAAACTGCAGTGAACCAAAGACAGTCTCAAACACACGGTTTGAAATCGCTGGTGTTTCCTGACTTCCAATCAGATCAACGTGTGATCGTCAACCAGTGGATCTCTGAGTGAGTGAGTGGAGGCGGGGCTCATTTGCATATAGAACCGCGTATACTAAATGAGGCAAGGGTGTCGAGTTACACATTTTCAACGTAAAAACCTGATTTTAGTGATCAAAGATGAGTTTTAAGGGATAAAGTGATTGACTACAGGAGGACTTTAAAGGTGCAGTATGTAACTTTTTCACTCAACTAAAGCATAAAAATACCATAATTTGTTTGCAGATATTTAGGAAACACTCTAAAAAATGCTGGGTTGTTTCAACCCAAGTTTGGGTAAAATATGAACAAACCCAAACGTTGGGTTAAAAATATAATATAAAAATGTAACCCAACTGCTGGGTTTGTCGATATTTTACTCCAAATTGGGTTGAAACAAACCAACATTTTTTTAGAGTGTACTGAGTTCACATACTTCTCAAAAACACTTTAAATGTGCGTTCCATGTTGGAATGTCTGTTTTTGTTTTGATCTGTGTGACTCCGCCCACTGCCAGTTCACCCAATAGTATTTCGACACCCCGGGATGCCAGTTGCCAAGAAACACATCGTATTGAAGCCAACAAACAAACTGAGTCAGAGATTGCAGATTCTACCCAACCTAAAAACCATCGGTATCAATCTAAAAATCTGAATCAACTCATCATCACAAGACAAGGCCCAGACAAAGCCCAGACAAAGCCCAGATGAACCCCAGACGAGGCCCAGACAAAGCCCAGACAAAGCCCAGACGAGCCCCAGACAAAGCCCAGACGAGGCCCAGTCGAGGCCCAGACAAAGCCCAGACGAAGGCCAGACGAGGCCCAGTCGAGGCCCAGACAAAGCCCAGACGAAGCCCAGACGAAGCCCAGACGAGGCCCAGTCGAGGCCCAGACGAAGCCCAGACAAAGCCCAGACGAAGCCCAGACAAAGCCCAGACGATCCCCAGACAGAGCCCAGATGAAGCCCAGACGAGGCCCAGTCGAGGCCCAGACGAAGCCCAGACAAAGCCCAGACGAGGCCCAGTCAAGACCCAGACAAGGCCCAGACGAAGCCCAGACGAGGCCCGGACGAGGCCCAGACGAAGCCCAAAAAAGTGACCAAAAAGTGAGTTTTTTCTTAAAACGAACAAATGTCTGTCAGTGGATTCCGAAAAATAATATAGTTTTCCCTTTGAATAAAGTTTATATTTCTGATTCCACTAAAAGGTATTTGTTCTTGTTTTAAGCACAAATTCATGAATCAGATACTTCTATAATGAACGTGTAAACAAAGCCAAAGCTCAGACGAGACCCAGACGAGGCCCAGACGAGACCCAGACGAGGCCTAGTCGAGACCCAGACGAGGGCCAGACGAGGCTCAGACGAGGCCCAGACGAAGCCAAGTTGAGGCCCAGACGAGACTTTGACGAGGCCCAGATGAGGCTCAGACGAGGCTCAGACGAGGCCCAGACGAGACTTTGACGAGGCCCAGACGAGGCTCAGAGGAGGCCCAGACGAGGCCCAGACGAGGCTCAGACGAGACTCTGACGAGACTCTGACGAGGCCCTGACGAGGCCTAGACGAAGCCCAGTTGAGGCCCCGACGAGACTCTGACGAGGCCCAGACGAGGCTCAGAGGAGGCCCAGACGAGGCTCAGACGAGACTCTGACGAGGCCCAGACGAGGCCCAGTCGAGACTCTGACGAGGCCCAGACGAGGCCCAGTCGAGGCTCAGACGAGACTCTGGCGAGGCCCAGACGAGACTCTGACGAGGCCAAGACGAGGCCCAGACGAGACCCAGACGAGGCCCAGACGAGTCTCAGACGAGACCCAGACGAGACCCAGACGAGTCTCAGACAAGACCCAGACGAGTCTCAGACGAGGCCCAGACGAGGCCCAGACAAAGCCCAGTCAGACCCAGACACATTGCTGGCCATAGTTCAGACGAGACCCTGAGGGGCTGAGGGTGTCACGTCGTTTGTGGCTGAAAACCACTAAACCACAACGCAGACATAACATCCAACCACATACTGCTTAGGTATGAAGCCCGCGATTGTTTCTTGTGCCTCTGTTAAATACAGTTATTGAAAATCAGGACATGACGACAGAGAGTCCTCTAAAAGAAAAGGTCTGCAAACATGCTGCTATCTGCAAAGAGTTTTTTCAAGGATTAGTTCAATCCCAAAATTCTGTTATCAGATAATCACCTCTATGTCGTTCCGAACTGCTGTGAAACACAAAAAGAGAAATTTAAAGAATTCTGCTGGTCGCTTTTTTCCCTGCAAACGCACTGAATGGGAACTGAAGCTTCAAAAAGGACACAGATGCACCATTGAAGTATAAAAGTGCTATAAGCATGTTCTTCCTCTGTACTTCTGTCTCGTTTTCCGGTGCAAATATCTAAACACTCTTAAATCAAGATACATTTACTGGAGAAGTAAAATGGCGGAAATTAAAAACTGAAAAAATCGTCAAACTGAAGTGAGTTTGTGCTCAAAATAAGAACAAATATCTGTCAGTGGACTCAGAAAAATAATCTAGTTTTCCCTTTGAATGAAGTTTATATTTCTGATTCCACTGAAAGGTATTTGTTCTTGTTTTAAGCACAAATTCTCTTCATTTTTATGCTTTTTTTTCAGAAAACAATACCTCAAGTCATTTAGCTTCTCAAGTGTATCTTGAAGAAGTTTTAGATATTTTAAATAAAAAGCAAGACAAAATATTAAGCAAGAAAAACCTTGTTTGGAACAGACTGAAATTTAAGTTTATATATAACTCATTTACACATTATAGAAGTAGAATATCATGAACTGAGACTTTATGTTTTCAACGAATCAGTTGATTCAGTTTACAATACCAATCTGAATGATTCATTTATGATTTGACTTATAACTCTGAATAAATGGTTCAGTCATGTTAACGGCTCAAAGAACAACCGAAGTTCTGTTTCAAAGTCTATGTTTCAATGGGCATGAAAAACAACAACTACTAGTTCAATTCTCCTTTTGTGTTTCAC
Organism: Phoxinus dragarum; assembly: GCA_033366665.1. NCBI lineage: Eukaryota > Metazoa > Chordata > Actinopteri > Cypriniformes > Leuciscidae > Phoxinus > Phoxinus dragarum. The sequence continues at coordinate 31,332 of JARPMJ010004713.1, forward strand.
ACAAGAAAGTCATCAAGTTTAGAATGTAAAAGATAAGTCATGACAACATATGTTTTTAATAATGTAACGAATTTCAACTTCAAGTTATAATAGATTAAACTAACTGTATGTAAGATTTAAAAAAACAAAATATAGTTAAAATGACTTGAACATGTGATTATACTAAATTTAAGGCACCATCTGAACTGAACAGAAATATCAATATTTCTCTTTAAGATTTGAAAACAACTATCAACTATCAACAGTGTAAGGCCAGTTGAAGACCTCGGCTAAGAACAATATATTGTTTTAATGGAGATCACAATGCAAGATTGGCGTCGAGATTGGAGATCATTAAAAATCTCAGTGAAAAAAAAAAACCCTGATAAAACAAACTACTCCTCGAGTTCTGGCAGAGAGAAGCAAGACCTGTGGCTCGGATACAGCACAAGTGTTACACAAACCTTCATGTGAGAATGATAAGAGAAAATATAACTCATCCAAACACTCTGCTACACACACACACACACACACACACAGTTCTCTCTCGACTCTGGTTTCCCACAGGGAGTTTAACATTAATGCTCATTACTTATCTGCCTCTCTTTATTCAACAATTGCGCAGTACGGCCCAAGAGTCATCCACAGCACTCTTTCATCCACACATCTGATGCTTTGATTTGATTTCATGGAAAAGCTGATGTATTTAAACACTATTAAAGCTGAAATATTGGCTAACAGGGACTGGAGAAGACTTCTCTCTTGGGTTTATTAGTGTCAGAAGGTTCAGATTATAACGAACGAGTGGATAAAATAGGAAAAGGAAATATATGTACTTTGTATCAATGTGTATTTAAGATATGATATGCTTTTAGGATTATGCTATATTTAGAAAATGTTCAATAATTCAAACTGTTGAATTGCATTTCTAAAATGAATGAGGAGCCAAACCTAAGTGGAATATGATTTCTGAAATCACACACTTGCATTTCAAAATGTTATTACATTTGATGTCAAATACTGAAAAGACCCGAGGTTAATCATAAAAAAAAAATTAAAAAGAAGAAAATCTCAGAGTAAGGAGAAAAGAAAAGGCTCAGGGTTGAACAATGTCCATGTCTATTTCTGGTTCAAAACAAATTGAGCAAAAGTTATATTTTAATAAAAAAAAATTACAGTGATATTTGTAATGCCAACAGTAACAGCGTTTTCCAAAGAAATTACTCCAGGGCAACACAAATGCCAAAAGATACAACAAAATATTCTCATTTTTATTCTGCACACATTAACTTTTAGCCAGAGGAATTTCCCCCCCAAAAGCCCAACACACCTAACGTAAATAAAGCGACAATTAAATTCACATTAATCCTAAAGCGAGCGGCACCAGAGGACGATTTATTAAAGTCACAGACTGAAATCTGAGCGCATAAATACATTAGGCTGCCTACAGCGAGGCGGGAGAGAGTTCACAAAATTAGGAAGATGTTAAGTGGCGTTTGGGTTTGAGTTTCGGGTGTAGATTTCAGGACGTTTCTCTGCCCTTTATCAAACAGACGTGCAGTGAGCGTAATGACCAGACCAAATACAGTTTGGGGGAAATTGCTTAAAAGATATCATGGATCATCCACACAGACTAAATAATTTTTTGCTGAATTTTTTTTTTTTTTTTTTTTAAACAAAAGGTGACGGGATGTATTGGTCTTTATTCCCCTATATTAAGGTGTTCACTTGTGGTCACTCCTCTCACAAGAGGACTTTAGCGTGTAGTGTTGCTGTTTGAGGATGAGTTCTTCTCTATATCAGTGTCAGTGTTTCTGAACTCCTGAAACGCCTCCATTGTAGTCTTGAGTTTCTTCTACGAACACGTCACAATATTCCTCATTATAATAATTAATATGCAGAATAAAGGGGCGGGGCCTGGTTGAGTTAGTTAGTAGTGTGTTAAACTGGCGGTTATGGTAAGGGGCGGGACATTTCCCAAACACACTCGAAGCGCTCGACCAATCACAACACACTGCTCCAGCCGACCAATCAGAGCACAGTGTGCTTTTCAGAAGGAGGGGCTTCATAGAGACAGGAAGTAAACAGAGCGTTACTGACAGACTGGGAAGAGAGGAGCCGCAACAATGGAGAATATGAGGAACATAATCAACATTCAAGCAGGAGAACATGTTCTAGTCGAGCCTGAACTACAGCAAGACTTTGTAAAAGCGCATAATATGTCCTCTTTAAAATTGAAGCAGTGACGTCTCAGATAAATGAGAAACTCAGATAAATGTGGTCCTGTTGCGTGTAAAAGTTAAGAAACAGGAAGGAAGAGCTTTTTAGTCAGTTAAATGAACGTTCATCCAGCTTGTTGCTTTTGGCTGCTTCCACCAGCAAAACAAACTCTGATACAAAGGAAGTCACCCTTAAAATAGCTCAGCCCTGCTTGGGCTTCATAGACACGCTGTGTGGCCGAGAGAGGGTTCAGTCTTCATGAATACCAGCAGTGACGGAAACCCTCTCGAGCGTCGGGATTAACCTCTCCGCTTCACTCGAGTCCAGGGTCGAGCAGAACAATGCTGAATTTCACAGGGCCAGGGTTTGAATGTGTGCTTTTAAATCTAAAGTGCTGCTTGGCAAGACGCACTATCCTCAGAAACATGAGCTCGGGAAAAGTTCTCTTTGAACACGCAGTGTGAAGATCCATCACTTCCAGTCCCCTGACGACTCGAGCATGTGACATGACAGAAGCTTGAGCTTTTCCCAAAACGGACCTCGAGTCCTACTGACAGACTGAATTCCTTTAAATAGGCCATTTATGCCCTTTTCAAAGTCTACTAGAACAGGTTTTCCTGCTTGAATGTTGATTATTCTCCTCATATTCTCCATTGTTGCGGTTCCTCTCTTCCCAGTCTGTCAGTAACGCTCTGTTTATTTCCTGTCTCTATGAAGCCCCCTCCTTCTGTAAAAAAAAGCACACTGTGCTCTGATTGGTCGGCTGGAGCAGTGTGTTGTGATTGGTCGAGCGCTTTGAGTGTGTTTGGGAAATGTCCCGCCCCTTACCATAACCGCCAGTTTAACACACTACTAACTAACTCAACCAGGCCCCGCCCCTTTATTCTGCGCATTATTTATTATAATGAGGAATATTGTGACGTGTTCGTTCCCGGAAGAAACTCAAGACTACAATGGAGGCGTTTCAGGAGTTCAGAATCACTGATATAGTTATAGTTATAAATGTGATCAACTTAATGAATTCTTGCTGAATACAAGTATTCATTTCTTTCAAAACAAAGTCCTTTCACTTTGATTATATGCAGAAGAACGGCCAGCATATTGTGTTCCACAGAAGAAGGAAAGTCCTACGGGATTGGAATGACACAAGGTTGAGAAATGATTAGATTTCCAAGGAACTGGATAATACCCTTCTCTCACATTTAAAAGCATCCCGTCATTAACCAGCTGATAGTCTAAGTATGTGAGATTAGCAAGTAACGTCCACAAGAGCCTAGTTTCCCGTAACAAATGATAGAAGATCACCGTCAATCCACAACAGTCTCCATGCCTGCTTCTGGGATAATCCCTGGACAAACAGAAGCCACCTTTGACTGGACAGGAATGTTATCGGGATACTCTTCCCCCGTCCCAGAAGAATGCCTCAGTGAAGTATACCGGCCGCACACAGACCTCCACACCTCCACACACTCACTATCTGCAGTCTCTCCGGAGCGATCGGGAACTACTCAGGCACGGCTCTCCTGATCAAGACCAGCGGACACACTTCATCTTCTGTCGGATGAAATATGTTAAATGCATCCTCATGTTCCTCGAGAACAATTATCCTGAAGCTCAATCCACTGGGACAAGCTTTTCGGTGACACTTTACAATTTTTTTTTTTTTTTTTTTATAGGGACAAAGCATGTCACTTATCACACATCATAAATGTGTGACAAGTATTGGCTGAGTTTTGTTTATGTTTAGAGACGTGCTCAAGAAAAAAAAGTTCACGAGACGGAGAGGCAGAAAGCACACCCTGTTTAATTTCTTAAAATTAAGAACGCGCCCGTGCGTTTGCCGACCCCAGAGGGTTAATGACCATTTGCACAAAATACACAATGTAAACAAGCCGGATTATAGCAACATTGCTCATTTACGTCCGCAGGTACACACAAAACAAATACTCAGCTACACACACAACACACACACACACACACTTTACAAGCGTTTTTTTTTTTTTTTTTTGATAGGGTCAATTAATGACCATTTGCACAAAATACACAAACAAGCCGGATTATAGCAACATTGCTCATTTACGTCCGCAGGTACACACACACACACACACACACACAAACAATACCCCAAAACACTAAAATTACCAAGAAAAATGTTTACACACCCGATTCCTCATAAGCCAATAAGGTTTCATTAGTTAACATTAGTTCATGTATTATGAACTAACAATGAGCAATGCATTTGTTGTTACAGTATTTATTAATGTTTGTTCATAAAAACACAGCTGTTCATTATTAGTTCACAGCTAAATGTTAACAAATACAACCTTTGATTTTAATAATGTATTAGCAAATGTTGAAATGAACATTAAGGGTCGGTTTCCTGGGCAAGGTTTACATTAAGCCCGGACTAGACCTTAGTTATATTAGGACTTTTAAGTAGTTTTTACAAACTTACCTTACAAAGAAAAAACATTACTGGTGTGCATCTTGAGACAAAACAATGGAAATGATATATTTTAAGATATGTCGTTTTAAGTTAAGACAACTCAAACGTGCATTTTAGTCTGGGACTAGACTTTTAGACTGGTCCGCCCCTAAGATTAATAAATGCTTGTTCAGTCTTAGTTCATGTTAACTAATGAACCGTATTGTAAAGTGTTTCCAGCTTTTCTTCTTCTCATCCTGTTATATTTCAATGTGCCTGAAGTAGAGCTACCGAACAAGACAGCTTCTCTCTGCCGTGATCTATTAGCATCTTCTAATCGCCGCTGTGTTTTCCAGCGTAAAGTACATCAGCGAGGAGGAGAAGTGGCATTACTAATGTTAGCAGATGTGCTTATACTCCTTTCACTATATTTTCTGATAAGCCAGTTACTCACTGGTGCAGAATCCAGACCGCATGATCTGCCAAACGGCTTTTTTATGAACTCTGACACACTAAAATGTTCAAGTACGTCTCTCGATAGCATGCATGTCCTGGTAAAAAAGCTTTTTATTTTTCTTGCTTTCATGCTTTTTGTTTTTTAACCATTGCAGCATAATATTATTTCAGCTGAAATGCAGCCAGAAGAGATTTCGTATTCATATAAGTGTCTGGAAATACTAATCTGTGGCTGTTTTATATCCATCAGTTTAATTGAGTTGGACGGCGCTGCAAAATGAAGAAGAGAATGGAAACGCTGAGAGAAGCACGTGGGATTTGATCGTTTGGAAGGAACGCTTTTGATCAATTATGATTCTGTTCATGTTGCAGCCATAACTTCTGCTTAAAAACATCATGCTAGATTATTGTTTTAAAAAGGACTGGGCCACCCAATCCATCATTACATAACATTGAGTCATCACGTCAATTCAACAAAAATGAGCAGAGCATAAAACAGGTTACACTATATATATATATATATATATACACACACACCCTTGATGTAATCCATCATATTTTAAAAGTGCGGTTTGTTTTATGAAAATAACCAGATGGATTCTAATCTCAGAAACTCGCAAGATCCCAATATTGATAATTATGAGTGTGTTTAGATGTAGTTTGTTGGTCTAATGAAAGACAATGTTAGATGAGTTTGCCATGCCGAGTAACGTTCGGTTGTTTCTGTAGATGTTTCTGCTTTAGAAGCAATTATCATTAACAATTTGTTGAATGGCCGGTCTATAAACCCATTATAATTGAACTATAATTATAATTATAGCGAAGTAAAAATTAAATAACGTAGTCATTTAAATTATCATCAGCGTTTTATCTATTATACAGGAATGTATAAAATTACTACACAAATGCATGCAGCTATCTAAACAAATTACACTATTTTTAAAATAAATAAATAAATCTACAAGGTCCAAATGTCTGAGACCACTAATAATAAAAAAGTTTTAATTTTATTGTTTTTTTGTTTTTAATCATTTAAATATTTATTTTAAATAAATGTAATGGCACAATTGTTTGATTTCAGCTTTTTGGGCATTTAATAAATATTATTATCACTATTATTATCATGGTAACACTTTACATTAAGGTTCATTAGTTAATGCATTAACTAACATGAACTAACAATGAGCAATACATTTGTTACAGTATTTATTAATCTTTGTTAATGTTAGTTAATAAAAATACAGCTGTTCATTGATTATTCATGTTAGTTCACAGTGCATTAACTAATGTTAACAAATACAACCTTTGATTTTAATAACATATTAGTAAATGTTGAAATTAATATGAACTAATAAATGCTAAAGAAGTATTGTCCATTCTTAGTTCATGTTAACTAATGAACCTTATTGTAAAGTGTTACCATTATTAATATTATTATTAAATTAAATTCACATTTATTTGTATAGTGCTTTTCACAATACGTTTCAAAGCAGCTTTAAATGCATGTGGAAACTGTCTAAGTTATGTTTTTCAGAAATGTACATATACAAATCACAGTTAGCTAAAAAATTAAAAATGTAAACAATGTAATGATTTAAGGCAGAAACAATGAGCTCATTGAAGTAATGCATACGTGTTTGTTAACAAAAGTACTCATTATGTTTTAATCAAATATAGCAAGTAATTTAGTGTATTTAATTCCCATCAACTTTGCTTGTTATGAAAAACAAAAGCAGAACCCTCTCAATCATATGTTGCACAGTGAACACGCGGATGCTTTCAGAAAGCTTTAGAAAGTTTCTGATATCTGGCAGGACTAAAGTTAAAGTTGAGAGATTCTCCTTCAAACGCTCCCGGGGGTCCGGCTGACTTCCGGCTGACGTCCGGTCATTAAAGAGACAGCGCATCGATACCATCTGTGTGACTGACAGCGGTCATCAGCTCGACGTGTGGAGTCTGAACATCTGTGAACCCAGCAGCCGGCGGTGGAGCGAGACACTCCTGAACACCGCGTCGTGTTGATGTAAATCAGCTCCTGACAGCTAAAGTGCCCAGCGTAATGCTTTTAATAAGACAGCTCTGTTATTGTAAAAAATCGTTCTCTGCCTTGTTGCAAAACCCGCAGTGCAGTGACCATAAAACTCGTCCTCGCAATCTGAACATCGGCCAAGAACGCAGCGCAGAAGAAACATCTGAGAAGCTTCACTGTTGTCTAAACAACTCCAGACGACAATCGAGCAACCGGAGCGCTGAGCGTCAGGAAGAAGAAGCGCTGATCCCTGTCCGGTTCACACTCACACACACTTCTGACGGATACACTGAGCTACTCAACTAGACAGATAGACGATAGATAGTTGGATAGACAGACAGACATACAGACAGACACTGTAGATACATAGACAGACAGACAGACAGACAGACACTGTAGATACATAGACAGACAGACAGACAGACAGACAGACAGACAGGACACTGTAGATACATAGACAGACAGACAGACAGACAGACACTGTAGATACATAGACAGACAGACATACAGACACTGTAGATACACAGACAGACAGACAGACAGACAGACACTGTAGATACACAGACAGACAGACAGACAGACAGACAGACACTGTAGATACACAGACAGACAGACAGACAGACACTGTAGATACAGTACATAGACAGACAGATGATAGATAGACAGACAGACAGACAGACAGACAGACAGATGATAGATAAACAGACAGACACTGTAGATACATAGACAGACAGACAGACAGACACTGTAGATACACAGACAGACAGACAGACAGACACTGTAGATACACAGACAGACAGACAGACAGACACTGTAGATACACAGACAGACAGACAGACAGACAGACACTGTAGATACACAGACAGACAGACACTGTAGATACACAGACAGAAAGACACTGTAGATACACAGACAGACAGACAGACAGACAGACAGACACTGTAGATACACAGACAGACAGACAGACAGACACTGTAGATACAGTACATAGACAGACAGACAGATGATAGACAGACAGACAGACAGACAGACAGACAGATGATAGATAAACAGACAGACAGACAGACAGACAGACAGACAGACAGACAGACAGACAGACAGATGATAGATAGACAGACAGACAGACAGACAGACAGACAGACAGACAGACAGACAGACAGACAGACAGACAGATGATAGATAGTTGGATTGACAGACAGACATATGATGGATAGACTGACAGACAGATGATAGATAAACAGACAGACACTGTAGATACATAGACAGACAGACAGACAGACAGACAGATGATAGATAGACAGACAGACAGACAGACAGATAGACAGACAGACAGACAGACAGACAGACAGATGATAGATAGTTGGATAGACAGACAGACATATGATGGATAGACAGACAGACAGATAATAGATACGTAGATAGACTGACAGACAGATGATAGACACGTAGATAGACTGACAGACAGATGATAGATAAACAGACAGACACTGTAGATACATAGACAGACAGACAGACAGACAGACAGATGATAGATAGACAGACAGACAGACAGACAGATAG
>JARPMJ010004713.1:45000-72311 GCA_033366665.1 Phoxinus dragarum
ATGGATGGATGGATGGATGGATGGATGGATGGATGGATGGATGGATGGATGGATGGATGGATGGATGGATGGATGGATGGATGGATGGATGGATGGATGGATGGATGGATGGATGGATGGATGGATGGATGGATGGATGGATGGATGGATGGATGGATGGATGGATGGATGGATGGATAGATAGATAGATAGATAGATAGATAGATAGATAGATAGATAGATAGATAGATAGATAGATAGATAGATAGATAGATAGATAGATAGATAGATAGATAGATAGATAGATAGATAGATGGATGGATGGATGGATGGATGGATGGATGGATGGATGGATGGATGGATGGATGGATGGATGGATGGATGGATGGATGGTATGGATGGATGGATGGATGGATGGATGGATGGATTGAATGATAGATACATAGATACATAGATACATAGATAGATGGATGGATAGATGGATCCTTTATTGCACACTGAAGATTTTTTTTAAATGATAAAGTATGATTAAATGGATAGAAGGATAGATGGATAGATGGAAAGATTGATGGATGTATGAATGGATAGATAGAACGATAGATGGATGGATGGATGGATGGATGGATGGATGGATGGATGGATGGACGGATGGATGGACGGATGGATGGACGGACAGACAGACAGACAGACAGACAGACAGACAGACAGACAGACAGACAGACAGATAGATAGATAGATAGTGCGGCCAGACTCCGGCTCAACATTTACTCACGGTGACGGCGCTGAACTGATGCCAGAGACTCATTCTTCCATTTCACTGGATCATTACCAAACACTAATGTGTCACACAGACGCATTCTTCCGTCTTCAATGGACCAGTTCATCCCGTCCACAACCCAGGCCTCTCCGCGTCTCATTCAGCATCTGACCATATCGAGCCTGGCCACATCCACACACACAATAGAAAGAGGCATTTCAATGGCGGCCGCACATTCTGCATGTTTTCTAACCATCTTACTTCACAAATCCAGTGCAGATCAAAGATGCACAAGTGGCTTTGAGTGTTTAAAGTGGATGCACACTGCAATAATGCTTTACTTACTTGGTGTTTTTGTCTTGTTTCCAGTCCAAATATCTAAAAAATTCTTAAATCGAGATGCATTTACTAAATGAGTAAAATGCCATAAGAAAATGTCTTGTTTTCTGGGGAAATAAATCAAAATGAAGTGAGTTTTATGCTTAAAAAAAGCAAAATTATCTGCCAATAGCGTTTCTGTTTGATTTAAGATTATTTTTCTGACCCCGTTGGCAGATAATGTAGCTTTTTTAAGCACAAACTCACTCATTTTGATTTATTTCCCCAGAAAACAAGACATATTATCTTATGGCCTTTTACTCGTCTAGTAAATGCATCTCAATTTAAGAATTTTTAGATATTTGGACTGGAAACAAGACAAAAAATACTAAGTAAGAAAAGCATTTTCCGTAGAGTGGAGAGAAAAGAACTGGACTGCAAAAAGAATAAAAGAAACGACGGGAGGGGAAAAAGAGTTTAGAAGAGAAAGACATGTTTAGTCTGCTTTCTTGCGCCTCAGTCTAATTCTTACGGACAGACGGTTTGATTGACAGCTGGTTGTGGCACATGATGATGTCATGATCGGAGTGAATGACATCAGCAGTTATTAGACTCGAACTCCTGCTCGTCTCCGGTCGGATCTCTTGGGCAAAACCCCCGGATCAGCCTGAGGTCTGGGTTTGTCAAAGCAACCCTGTGTCTTCCTCATGACGCTGAAGTTCATGTCGAGTTTAGGGAACGTGCGCTCTTGTACCTGTCAATCAAACGCTGTAAGCACGTCCATGTTCATGGCATTGATTACAGTGTGCAGAAGTCACAGATGAAGCAACTGCATTATTACTGGAAAGACAATCATTTGGCATTACTGTATTTTATTAATGGAATCATGTCAGACTTTTTTTTTTCTCAGTCGCATTTTCATTTTCATAAGCATAAGCATGCCTTTCATTATTCATCTCTGCAACCCCTTCTGACATTCATAACACAGTCCAAGCTGACACGTGTCATATACAATGCAAAAAAATAAATAATTAGTTTTCCAGTAAAAATATCTAAACATTTTTAATTTGAGAAACAGAAGCAACATGACTGAAAAAATACATCCAAATTAAGTTAGTTTGTGCTTAAAACAAGAACGAGTCAGAAAAATCATCCACTCTAAAAAATGCTGGGTTGTTTCAACCCAATTTTGGGTCAAATATGGACAAACCCCAAACGTTGGGTTAAAAATGTAATAAAAAAATGTAACCCAATGGCTGGGTTTGTCCATATTTGACCCAAAATTGGGTTGAAACAACCCAGCATTTTTTAGAGTTTTCCCTTTATGAAGATTATTTTTCTGACTCCACTGACAGACATGTTCTTGTTTTAAGCACAAACTCACTTCATTTTGAGTGACTTATTTTTAGAAAACTTAGATCATAAGTAATTTTCTTCTCAAGTACACTCTAACAAATGCTGGGTTGTTTCAACACAAATTTGGGTCAAATATGGACAAACCCAGCCTTAGGTTAAATTTTTTATTAAAAATGTTAACCCAACGGTTGGGTTCGTCCATATTTGACCGATATTTGGGTTAAAACAACCCAGTATTTTTTAAAGTGTGAATGCATCTTGATAAAAAAAAAAAAACACCTAAATGTTTCTTTTTTTTTTTTTGCAGATTAAATGGTTGAAGTCAGACTGAAAAGATAAGGAACCTTATTAACAATAAAGTTTCAGATCTGTATTGATGTATTTATCTGTCTTCCATCAGAAAGTTGCAGAAGTAGGACTTTCATTTTAAAAGATCACAATTTATCTCATAATCACTATTAATAGTTGCTCATTACAATGCATATTACTAGGATATTGGCTTTTTGTAAGTACTTATAAAGCACATATTAATTACTTATTCTGCATGACAATATACTACATATCTTACACTCTAAAAAATGCTGGGTTGTTTTAACCCAATTTTGGGTCAAATATGGACAAACCCAAATGTTGGATCAACAATGCAATTAAAAAGTTTAACCCAATGGCTGGGTTTGTCCATATTTGACCCAAAATTGGGTTGAAACAACCCAGCATTTTTTTTAGAGTGTAATAATACCTAACTAACTATTAAGCAGTAATTATGAGTTTATTGAGGTAAAGGTTGTAGTAAATAGTTGGATACAAGTGAGAATTGGACCCTAAAATCATATGCAGTTGCAACTTTTTCATAACTCAGTTCAAACTCTGTATTTTCAGAATACTGCATTGTAAAAATTATTCCATAATTATTCACCAACTTTATTTTGAGATACATGGATGGAAAAAAAAAGTTTCTGAAGTGAATGTGAAATAAATGCACCAGCCAAAACAACCGTGAATTGGGGATTTTAACAGATACTAAACTTAACCCTTCATTTCCAGCAGATTTGATTTATCTTTATGTTTTTGCACGCTGACATGCATTCTGCATGAATGTTCCTTTTTAAAACCTGACTTGTCTGTTTACACTTTCATCCACACGGGATTTATTTCTCATTATAGTTTGTGATCATTGTGAAATGCTAGATATGTGGATAAATGAAAGCTTTTAGGACTCCCATCTTCACAGTAAAACTTGACATTCCGCCCCAGAACATGAACAGAAGCTGTGTGGTGTCTTCTTCCTCCCGGCTGATGTACGATCTCCCGATCCGGTTCTCAGCTTCCGTGATCTCTCTCTGATCGAGTGCGGGCTCTTATCGGCCCAGGCCACGGGAGGAGCTGCTCCTCATGAGAGTGTTTACAGTGAATCTGGAGCCGTACTTCATCTTCACCCGTTCCTACACGCCCTACGGACTGCATGGGAAACAGACAAAACCTCCAGAGATGAAGTTTCCACTGAGGGAAAGTTATTAAGGAGAAGCTGAAGGTCTTACTATCATTCTTGAGTCGCAATTTAAACCATTTCATCTTTGAGTTCAAACTGCTAAAAACTGGTTACATTTAAATTGAATACTTTTAAACACATTTGAAACTTCTAAGTGTTAATTTTGGACTTGATATGTAATGAACATATATGTGCATTTATGTTCACGATTGTGCTGCATTCACTCACAAAAATACATGTTTTATATATTTAGGAAATTTACTAAATATCTTCATGGAACATGATTCTTACTAGGACTGGTTGTTAAAGATCCCACCTTCAGCACAACAAATGAATGGGGATGTCATCTTGGGTGGGATGAAATTTGGCACAGAACTCATGGTGCCACCAGTGCGACACATCTTCAGTTGTGTGCCCGACCTCATTGGGTGTTTCGGCCACTTATCACAAGACACCTCCGCCGGGGTTGGCCCACCACGGGTTGATCAGACCCGGGTGTGTGTCGCACGGTGGTGGTACCTGCGATCATTTGGCAGCCATGTTGCATCCCTACGTTTCTGCCACAGCCAGTGACTGCTCCGTTCCGCTGCAGTGGCAAGTTCTTTGATTGCCCTCCGTTGGGACTGCCCTCTGATCCCTACTTCCTTCAAGAGCCTTGTGGTAGAGCTGCCCACAAAACCTCTGCATCCCACCTCCACTGCCACACCTTCACATTCCAGCCCCGCCCCTCTGCTTCAGCTGCTAAGTTGGCATATCGCAGCCTCTTCCGTTCGAATGCCTCGTCGATGGCATCCTCCATGGGACAGTCATTTCAACAATGAAGACACGCGGCAGGACTTGGACCAGACGACTAGGTCTGGGCGCAGTTGGTTGCTGCAATTTCGAAAGGGAAGTGAGCCTCTTAAAGGGTAACTAAACCCCTGGTCAGAGCCTGACTCCACCCACAGGCAATATTTGAAAAATGCTGGAAAAGTGGGCGGAGCCCAGTGGAGGGGGGGTGTGCACCTGAGACCTATCTCTCTGTGGGCAAGGGCGGGGTTAGCTGGTACTATCTTACATCACAGGGTACCATAACTGCCAATAGGAAAATTAAACATGCAGTAGCCACCGTTCAACCTGAAGAGGCAGCACTCCAGACGTTTTTACACCATATATTGTAGAAATAAAACACTTTATACCCAAATGTCAAAAAAAATACTTGAATCAATGAACAGCATTAATAAAGCCCCAATCTTACAGATCATTACCTAAAAAAAAGTTGTTTTAGGGTTAGTCCACTGTTTCTCCCCTTCCCGCATGAAGGTCGTTCTCCGTGGGATGGTAGTCTGGGCTTTTAGAGGCGTGGCGTTGGTGGTTACCCTCTGGTTCTCAAGTTCGGCAGCCAAGCACCTCAGCACTTGGTTGTGGCGCCAGGTGTACCTTCCTTGAGTTAGGCTGGTCTGGAACCCACCAGGATGTGTTTGAGGTTTGCTGGGGCTGCACACAGGGGACAGGCTAGGTCCTCTCCACACCACAGATGGTAGGTTGGTTGGGAGGGCAGGACATCGTAAGTGGCTCTGATAATGAAACTTAGCCTATTAGCCTCCATGCCCCACATCTCACTCCATGTGATTTTTCTCCTCTCCACGCCATCCCACTTCATCCAGCGGCCTTGCTGGGCTTGGGAGACAGCCTTGGCACACCTGGCTGCTTCCTCTTGGTGGCGGCAGACTCATGGAACATGATCTTAATATCCTAATGAATTTTGGCATAAAAGAAAAATGGATAATTTTGACCCATACAATGTATTGTTGGATATTGCCACAGATACAGTATACCCGTGCCGACTCCAGACTGGGTTTGTGATCCAGCGTCGGATCATGTGACACTGAAGACTGGAGTAATGATGCTGAAAATGCAGCTTTGATCACAGAAATACATTGCACTTTGCTATATATTTATTTTAAACTGTAATAATATTCTCTTTGCTATGCCTTCGGGAACTCTCGTATAGAATAGCACACTGTGGTGCATGTGATGAGAAAGGGTGTATCAGTTTGGGGTGTTTCATATTGCATGAGTAATGTGCTCTCAACAGCCATGTGTGTGATCTCACACACACGTGTGTGTAGATCTGATATTGAAAATGTTGTATATAAAGTATACGAAACCATGTGAGCATGATGTCATGTGTAAGATGACAAGCAACTTTCCAGGACAGAAAATCCAGCTTGACAAATGGCATCATGTTTGGAGTATAGGAACCAAACCCAACGCAAACATGCAAGCCAACGTGAAATCAGTTGTGTAAGGAGATCGCTGGGACTCAAACCCGCGCTGATTCCACCGGATAAACGTCTTCAGTTAGTGTGTTTGCAGACAAGTGTGTGTCAACCTGTGATTCAGAGCCGTTTAAACTCGCTCTGCTACCTTCACATCTGAGAGATCGCATTACGTGGAGGTGAAGTGGAGAAGTGACAGACCTTCGTCCAACAGCAGAGTATCACACACACCAGCAGAGTATCACACCACACCCAGCAGAGTATCACACACACCAGCAGAGTATCACACACACCAGCAGAGTATCACACACACCAGCAGAGTATCACACACACCGGGTCTGAGCGCTGATTAGCGGATCATGTGTGTGATTATGAGAAACCCGATGCATGGAAGCGCCTCAAACCGCAGGAGAAACCGCAGCATGTTTCCTTCATTACACAATATAGTGTGTGTGTGTGTGTGTTGTGTGTGTGTGTGTTGTGGTGTGTGTGTGTGTGTGTGTGTGTGTGTGTGTCGCTGGACCACAAAACCAGTCTGGTGTCACACGGGGTATATCTGTGGCAATAGCCAACTATACATAGTATGGGTCAAAATTATAGATTTTTATTTATGCCAAAAATCATTAATATATTAAGTAAATATTTTTTCTACTGTAAATAATAAAACATGTATTTTTGTGAGTGAATGCAGCACAATCGTGAACATAAATGCACAACTTTAAAGGAGATTTTCTCAATGTTTACATTTTTTTGCTCCCTCAGATTCCAGATTTTCAATAGTTGTGTCTCGACCAAATATTGTCCTATCCTAACACAACCACACATCAATGGAAATATTATTTATTCAGTGTTCATATGATGTATAAATCTGAATTTCAAAATATTGACCCATGTGACTGGTTTTGTAGTCCAGGGTCACATATGAAGATTTGATGGCTCAGGAAACATTTATGATTATTATCAGTGATGAAAACTTGAGCTGCTTCAGATTTTTGTAGAGAATTATGATACATTTTCAGATTTTTTTAATGAATTTAGATCAAAACAACAGCGTTTATTTGAAATATAATCTTTTGTAACATCGTAAATGTATTCAAGATCTATTTAATGCATCTTTGCTGAATAAAAGTATGTCTTTAGAAGTAAAAAAAAGGCTCAAATGTTTGAACGGTACATTTACAAATCGTCGGTCCCAGTGTGGCAGTGTGTGTTTTTACTGTGTATACAACGCATGCTTTTTTTATATACATATATAAATTGGTCAAGTCCTTCAGTCAGATTTGATTGTTGTAAATAGTGGTAATTATGGCAAGGTTTTGAAAGCTATGAGGTTGTGTTTCACTGAAACAGGCCCAAACTTTCATTATACTACAGAATATGAATGGAGCCACATGAAAAATAGTGGAAAGTCGATAAACACACTCGAGTTAAACGTTATAAAACAAACTTTTAAGAGGCTCACCTACTCTAAAAATCATTAAGCAAGGATCATTTCAAACACCAAACACCTGGACGGTCAGAGCTGGACACAGACGAGACAAACGCCTCCCAAACCCTTAAGCTTCCATTACATCTTTATACGATTTAAAAGTAAATATTTAGTTTTTAAAATATGAAAAACCGTGAGGCATTTGTGGGAAGAGTGGCGATGGTCACATGCTGCATTTAGTCTGCAATGTCCTTTTCTTACCATTGGGAAGTTCGGAGCAAAAGCTCACTCTTAGAATTTTTTTTTAAATTTAGACCAAATTTTAAAGACCCTTCACTGGGTTGTTTCAACCCCAATTTTTGGGTCAAATATGGACAAACCCAGCTGTTGGGTTAAATTTGTAAATTACATTTTTAACCCAACGTTTGGTTTTGTCCATATTTGACCCAAAATTGGGTTGAAACAACCCAGGTTTTATATAAAAATAAATGATTTAAATGATTGCATTCTACTTGCATGTTTAAAGTTGTTTTCTTTCTAGTTATAAAGTATGTTTACGAGCTGATTTTAAAATAAAAATTATTATTTAGTTAAAAACAAATGATCCCATGATAGGAACCCCTAAAAGTCTCTGTATATGAAGCGCCTGACAAACCATTTTAAGATTTTACAGGAGAAAACTGGAAGAATTTGAATATGGTGCAAAAAGTTCATTTATTTCAGTAATTCAACTTAAAAGGGGAAACTAATATATTATATAGACTCATTACATGCAAAGTGAGATATTTCAAGCCTTTATTTGTTATAATTGTGATGATTATGGCTTACAGATTATGAAAACCTTTTTCACAATATTCTAATTTTGAATTTGGTGGTTTCATAAGCTGTAAGACATAATCATCCCATTATAACAAATGAAGGCTTGAAATATCTCACTTTGCATGTAATGAGTCTATATAATATATTAGTTTCACTTTGCATGTAATGAGTCTATATAATATATTAGTTTCCCCTTTTAAGTTGAATTACTGAAATAAATGAACTTTTGCACCATATTCTAATTCTTCCAGTTTCTCCTGTAAATGGAACTTTTAAGAGTGGATTAAAGCTAAACTCAAATGGGACTTTAATCTGATTGTAATAAGATAAAATGTCACAACTTGTCGTCTTCAAATTCTATGCTCTCTGACATATGCTTTCTGTGGAATGATCTCAGACTGTTTTGCGCTGAAATATGTGGCTGAAGTATGACCATATCGCAGTATCATTCTCTGACATTTATTTGAACAGGAATTATTTCATTTGATTCCAGAAGAAAAGTCCGATTGTTTTTAACTCCATGCGCTGAAAGTCAAGCAACATTGGAAACGTCACACAAATCACTTTCACACAGTCTCTCTGTATTTTGACGTGTCCTTGACACGGTAAGCTCTATTGTGCATTCTTTCAGGAAACTAAGATGATTTAATAGTTTTGTTTTTGGTTTCATTATTACCCCACCCAGATATCGACCCCATTCATAGAACGTGAAGGCTAAAGTTTGCATTAAAGGAATTTGTTTCATTTGCATCTTGTTGCCAATTGCAATTCCCACTGACCCCACCAGCAGAAGAAGAAGAAAACGCCTGCCGATCGGACAGATATTCACACTTAAAATAAACTACACATAGATAGGTTGTTTTAACCTGAACATTTTCTGTATTTCTGTATTAATATGCCCTTTTACAAGTCTTGCTGTAGTTCAGGCTCGACTAGAACAGGTTTTCCTGCTTGTATGTTGATTA
Organism: Phoxinus dragarum; assembly: GCA_033366665.1. Lineage (NCBI taxonomy): Eukaryota > Metazoa > Chordata > Actinopteri > Cypriniformes > Leuciscidae > Phoxinus > Phoxinus dragarum. Next base: position 54,374 of record JARPMJ010004713.1, read on the forward strand.
TTTTCCTCATATTCTCCATTGTTGCGGCTCGTCTCTTCCCAGTCTGTCAGTAACGCTCTGCGCCGCTTCATAGTACGATGCATCGTTGAAGAAACCAACTATCGTCACGACTGTTTCCCAAAACTGTAATGTCGCAAATTGGTCGTTCAACCACATGGTTAAAGATGTCACGCAGGAGTAATTAGTACTTTTAATGAATCTGTTTGAGATCGAATTAATGCTAGATGTTTTACTTTAAATTACGGGCATCTGAGGAATATTTCTCATTTTGTTCATTTCTCACTCAACGACTCGTTCTTACGCACTCAAGCTCGTTCACACATGCGCACTCTTCAAAAACTGTGCTTTAAATCTCTTGACAAACTAAAAGACGTAAATGACACTTGTATGTATTCTCAATAAAAGACACAGATTGCACTGAATGTCATCTTGCTTATTTTGCTCAAGATAAGGATTTATTGAGTCATGCAAACAAGAAACTCTGCTTCTAACCACAGATCGAGATCTGTCGCTCAAACACACAAGTTTGCGATGATCTTTGCCAATGTTCGTTGGAACGATGTTTTCAGGAAATACCGACTCTTTGAACTGCTATAGTTGGCTAACGATGCTTTCGGGAAACACACCCCTGGATAGTTCCTGTCTCTATGAAGCCCCTCCTTCTAGACAAGCACACTGTGCTCTGATTGGTCGGATGGAGCAATGTGTTGTGATTGGTTGGCTGTTCTGAAGTGAACTTCGAGTAGTGAACACTGCGTAGGGACCCTGGTCAATCAGAACACCAGGACCGGGACTGAGATCCACTGAATTAAAAGGTTCCATGGACGTTAAAGGTTCTGATTAATTAAACATGCAAGTATTATATAATAATTTAAACTTTCTCCATATATCGAATATTTTTGGCATAAAGGGCTCTTCAAAATTGAGTCAAGAACCCTAGACTTCTACAAGGAACCCTATTAAAGCGTTTAGTTTTTTCGGATATAGTGACCACCCAGAATAACTCTTTAATCTATAAGAGGGGTGATTCCTGTATTGCAACACCAAGGTCCCGGGTTTGATTACAAGGAATGTATGAACTGATAAATGTACACTATATAAGTGGCTCTGGATATTATAATGCATTAAAAATGTCTCAAAAAAAAAACATGGTTTTGCAATCATGCAGTGCCGAACCAAGCTCAGGTGGAAATGTAATTGGAATCGTTCCTTACCGTTCGGCCCGGCGGTGCAAAACTGGCTTCAGTTCCTCAGATATCAAACATTATATGTCAAGGCCACCCGCTCCACATCGCTGAGATTTCAGCTCTGAAATCCAGAAATCCACATGAGACGGAGCCAAGAAAACCTTTCACATACAATCCAACACAAAAGCTGTTAATCAAAAAGACATTTAATGAAGGGGCAGCCATTACATTATGCTCTGCATTACACAGCATTTCACTGCAAGGCATTCTTAAGGAGAAAAAAACAGAATCAGAGCCAAGAAAACATGCTTTGTTTTCTGGTCAAAAGGTAAAATCTCCGTAACAAATGGTAAGACTAACATCAGTGGGAAAATAAATAAATTTTCCAGTGAACGCTGCGTTGAGAGCCGGTTCATCCCTTGAGCCGTCGTTCTTATTACTGTAGACATTTATAGACCCTTGCAAACTTGATGGAGACGAATGATTATGAAATTGAGCCCAAGGGTAATTCTGAGCACCAAATCGGGGGGCATATTCTCTTCAGAATATGATGGTGAACTATTAAATAAGTCATTGCGTCAGTGTTGCTTTTATTGCTCAAACACAATGGGGTCCGGATAACCGCGACTCCTCTTTGTGAGGCCATTCTAACACATTGGAGACATAAACCATTAACCTTAATGCAAAACATGCATTTCATGACAGATCGACACATATTTGCTGGAAGGCTAAGAATTTGCTTTATGACTTTAGCCATATATCAGCCATCACACATCTAAAATATTAACACTAAAAACCCGAACTGCTTGACTCTCATGATGGGCTGGAATGGGCTATAATTTACAGCAAAAAATGTTCAGACATTTAGACAAAATTTATTTCAAGAGCGAGTGCTCTTTGCCATTGTGGCTATTTACCTGCAGCGAAAGCTCAAGCGCCGATATATCTGTGTTCACAAAACCATTCAGACTCGGAGTCAGCATGGCAAGAACCACCGTATGTACACAGACATGTCATAAATTACAGGAAAGTCGCTGACCACTAAAATAACTTTCCTCCATCTTGCCACTGAACTCTACAGGAGTGACGGATCACATGCACTCCACAGACTTCATTCCTATTGGTTGTTGCTCCTGAAAGTCATTTGCATAAAGTTAATTATATCTCAAATTTCTCTAGCCAAGGCCTGCCAAGAGAGCATTACAATCGTCCAGTCTGGAGAGAACAAGAGCTTGGATAAGGAGTTGTGTAGGAGGGGCCTGATCCTCATAATGTTGTATAAGGCAAATATGCAGAACCGGACAGTTCTAGCAATGTGGCCTGTGAAGCTTAAAGGGGTGAAGCTTATAATGCCCTTTTCACAAGATGTAAAATAAGTCTCTGATGTCCCCAGAGTGTGTGTGTGAAGTTTTAGCTCAAAATACCCCACAGATATTTTTATATAGCATGTTAAAATTGTCACTTTTTGAGGGTGAGCAAAAACACACCGTTTTGTGTCTGTCCCTTTAAATGCAAATGAGCTGCTGCTCCCGGCACAGGGGGCGGAGCTTCAAGAGCTTGTGTCCTTTTACCTCACACACACACACACACACACCACACACACACACACACACACACACACACTGAAAATGTCAATGTTTATATTCAAACCGGAGTCAGACAATGCTGGAGAGACTCAAGAAGAAGTGACAACATGTAGAAGCAACAGGACATTCTTCTAGTCATTGATTAGCATATTCTGTCTTGATAATCTATAAATCGTGTTCCGGGGGTGGTGTTTATATAAACTTTAGGGTTGGTGATGTCACTAACCTAGGAGGAATGTCTTGTAGTTCCTACCTAGTCCTTAAAAGGCAATTTATTTAAAAGCAAATATCTCCCTTTGCTTTGAGAGGTAACGTAACTTTGCAGATGTTGTTTATGTTCAAACAGCAACATTACACACTAACTAAAGTTAAAGTGAAATCATAATCAACCACCTCTTTAACTGATCGTCAATCCAAGGTTCCTGGCTGTCCTGGATGGAGTTATGGATGATGAACCTACCTGAATGGAGAAGTTGTGATGAAGTGTTGGGTTGGACGAGACCACAAACGGTTCTGTCTTCGCAATGTTTAGTTGAAGGTGGTGGTTCTTCATCCAGCAGCTACTATTAGATCCTCTGGCTGGAATGAGAAGCAGAGTAGTGTGTCGGCAGCATATCTGTGATAGGAAAAACCATGTTTCTGAATGACAGATCCTAGTGATGTCATGTAGATGGAGAAGAGAAGCGGGCCCAGCACCGAGCCCTGAGGCACTCCAGAAGTTAGATGTTGCTTTGTTCCTTTACTTTTCGGTCTGGACCAAAATAACTAAGAGAACTGAACTACAAGTGTGAACACACTCTAAGAAACACTTACATTTACATTTATTTAAGATACTTTTTTAAAGAGACATTACATTAAGGCCTGGGTTTAGATTAAGCCAGGATTAGGGCATTTCATTTTTTTTTTTTTTTTTTTTTTTTTTTATAAACGTGCCTTGGTGTGCATCTTGATACAAAACAATGAATCTGACATATTTTAAGATATGTAAGTGCAAGTTGCTTTCAGTTAAAATCGCTCAAACATGCATTTTAGTCTGTGACTAGATTTAAGCCTGGTCTGTGAAACCGGGGGTGTAAGATTGCATTAGAATAAAGTTAGTGTTAGCTTAATTTATTTTATATTCAGTTTTTATTTTAAAAACAACTGAATGAAACATTCACATATGCACTAGAAACTGTGACTACAACACCGTTCAGCTTTTTTTCTCTCTCTCTCTCAAGACAAGTTGTAAATAAACTACTGTTGCCTCCAGGTTAAATGTCCATCTGTGGTTACTCACAAAATATGTCATATCATACTCTATGTTTGCAAAGACTTTTAGCATGAAACAATAAATACAATCTAATTTGCGAGGAGAAAAAGCACAAATGCCCCAACACATGGTGTATAACCCTGTGACCTCGGGTCAGGCAATCAAACCGGCTTGTATTTGTTGATCTTAGTTTTCTGACAGTTTACCAAACTAGGAGCTTGTTAGCGAGAACATTTCCTAGTTTGCACAGATGGGTGACTATGTTACTTGTTCAAAAAAAATTTAATTGACAGGCTCTCAAAACTAGCCGGAGCCCAGATGTTTACTTACAGTCCGACAAAAGGGAAGTCCTTCATTGCTTTAATTTGTGCTGGAAAAACAACACAACCATTATTTTAGTAAGTAGTTATGGTAGTGAGCACACATTACTAAATTACGGCATAAATAATGTCCTAAATTACCCAAACGTTCTTGAGAGAAATACCTCTCAGGACAATTTTCAAAATAAAAATGACACTTTATGTCTAAAATCCAGATTTCTAATAGCAGTTTCTAAGTCATTTGGGTTGAAATTCAACAATATATGTATTATATTTTTAAGATAACTAATTGGGTGAACTATTTATTATACTATTATACTATATTATTACTTTTTGTTTACCCATTTAGAAGATTTAGTAGTCTTTTTAACAGTAAAATGGTTAAAAATCTGACAATAAACTTTAAGCAACTATTTTAAACATTTATGTGCAATATCAAATAAATGACAAATAATAAATAGCCTACATTTGCACACAATCCCCACTTCTGAATCAAGGGTCAAAGGTTGCAGTGAAAAAGAGAATAAAAGTCTTTCAAAGATCATTCTTTCAAAATGTGAAACAGATCCTATCCTGCAAGAGGAAGTAAAACAAAGAATAGAATTCCTATTTTCCAGAATGAGGTTTGGATCTGATCACTGACATTTTAAAAACATCAATCTCTAACAGGAAAGAAAAGATGATTGATATAAACATCATGTCGAGCGCTGAGGGAGATCAGGAGAGAGATGTTTTGACCCATTGTGAGCCGACTGAATGCCAAAAACCAGGTAAAGACGAACAGGCAAAGAAAAGTGCAATCATAATTCTGATATTTCCGTCCAAAAGCAAAATGTGTTATCAATACGGTCCAGATATGCTTCATCAATATTCCCAAAGCACTGATGTATTTGCACAGCTTTGGGGAGCTTTTATTTGATTACAACTATCTTATTTTTCTTTACCATTTACTTATGAAGTTGTTTTGATAACATGTTTTATATTTAGGGCCCGAGCACCGATGGTGTGAGGACCCTCTTGGAATTGCTCTGTTTATTGTATTGTATATTTGAATGTACTTCTCTTTTATGAATGCTTTTCTTTTATATTGTTGTATTTCTCTTTTACTTGTTCTTATTTTTGTGAAGCGCTTTGAGATGTAGAGTAACTTTTAAAGGCGCTATAGAAAATAAAGTTTATTATTACACTCTAAAAAACGCTGGGTTGTTTCAACCCAATTTTGGGTAAAATATGGACAAACCCAAACGTTTTGGTTAAAATGTAATGTAAAAATTTAACCCAACGGCTGGGTTTGTCCATATTTTACCCAAAATTGGGTTGAAACAACCCAGCATTTTTTAGAGTATTATTAATAAAACCACTGTTTCCAATTGTTATGAAGTTGACCAAACAGTTGCCGGTCCCTATTGACTTCCATAGTATGAAAAAAAAAATATATATATATATACTATGGAAGTCAATGGGGACCAAAAAAATGGTATGATGACCAACATTCTTCAAAATATCTTTTTAGTTTTCAACAGAGCAAAGAAACTCATACAGGTTTAGAACATTTAGAGTAAATGAAGACAGAATTAAAATTTTTGGTTGGATTGTCCCTTTAACCAAAGCATTTTAAATATTTTTAGTGACGGATAAATAATAACCCTGCTGTTCAACACAAGATTATTTGGATGAATTATTTGGCACTATAATTGTCAAGCAGCCAGAGATCTCCAAATAATGTGTCTGTGTGTCAGAGTTTCGAAACAACACTGCACATTAGAAGACGAGAGGTCACGATACTGTCCCTTTCTGTTTATTACTCGGGTAACAGCATCAGATCCGAAAACCCTGAGACGTCTTTGATGATCGGGAAACACTCGAGTCGGCCTGGAATCTCAAATATGCCAGACGAGACACTTTCTCTGTTTTCTGGGTCGATGGGTCACGGTGGACACACTAGCTTTGGTTTTAGTTTGGCTTGCCTTGACTCATGTGCAAATATTTGTGCACATAGTGAGTGAGCAGAGACCAGCACTGGTTTATGGATCCAGTAAAGAAAAATAAATCATGTGAAGGACAAGTGATGAAGTGAGCCAATCAGTTACTGTAGCAGCGGCTGACGAGGTGACGTCATATTCAGATTCAGTTAATGTAAAGACATCAGGTTATTAGCTACAGTAATCATAACTATACAGCTCGACTCCTTCAAGGAAAGCATATCTCTATTAAAAGACTTTAAAGGGGTAGATCACCTAACAATACAGATTCTGCCATCATTTGCTCATCCTCGTGTCTCTGTAAAGTCAACACTAAAGTCACACTACACAACTTTTGGCTGGATTTTGCTTTTATCCAAAGCGGAAAAAAAGAAAGAAAAAAAATACAATAAAAAATACAATATTTATACATATTTATACACACAATATATATATATTTTTTTATTATTATTATTTTTTTTTATAAAATGTAAAAATATATATATTTAATTGTTTTATTTTATTTCTTATTTTATTTTGTGTTTTTGTTGTCGCTTTGGATAAAAGCATCCACTATGAATAAATGATAATGTGTGTTAGCGAACTGCTTAGTTCATATAATTAAGTCAAAATAGAAAAAAAAATCTAACATAATTAATTATTTAAAACTAAATCCATAAAATTATGGAACATTTAATGGTTCTATACGAAGCGCATGACGAAACCTTCACAGAGCCGATGAAGCTTTGCTCTTTAAGACTTTATGCTCTTCATGACATTATGTTCTTTATGACTTTATGCTCTTCATGACTTTATGTTCTTTATGACTTTGCTCTTTATGACTGGCTCTGCTCTTCAAGCGCTGCCAGGAAAGCTCTCAACACGAGGCTGTTGGCCCACAGAGAGTCGTTCTCTGGGATCAGACCGAGTCTGTTTATCACTGTCACTTTGGGCAAAGTCTCACAACTGAGTTGCTCATTAGCACAGGCTAAAGGTTAGACTACACCTGTCCGACCCGTCGCATGAGACGGTCCGCGCGAGTCCATCTTCCAGAACTACAGGCTTCAGAAAGCACGAGGAATCACTACTTCTCTGGCTTACGCTGTGGATGAGTTTTGATTACAGCAATAAAGTGCTCTCTGGGGAATCACTGCACTAAATAGCCAAACATTCGAAGGGAACATTCTGTCAGCGATGGCTAACACTGGGCCTGATGATTCCCTGACATGCAGTGTTCCTCGACCCGAAGAACAGTCCAGAAGAACAGACCAGAAGAACAGTCCAGAAGAACAGCGCAGAAGAACAGTCCCGAAGAACAGTCCAGAAGAACAGTCCCGAAGAACAGTCCAGAAGAACAGTCCAGAAGAACAGCGCAGAAGAACAGTCCCGAAGAACAGTCCAGAAGAACAGTCCCGAAGAACAGTCCAGAAGAACAGTCCAGAAGAACAGCGCAGAAGAACAGTCCAGAAGAACAGTCCCGAAGAACAGTCCAGAAGAACAGTCCAGAAGAACAGCGCAGAAGAACATTCCAGAAGAACAGTCCAGAACAACATTCCAGAAGAACAGTCCAGAACAACAGTCCCGAAGAACAGTCCAGAAGAACAGCGCAGAAGAACAGTCCAGAAGAACAGTCCAGAAGAACAGCGCAGAAGAACAGTCCAGAAGAACAGTCCAGAAGAACAGTCCAGAAGAACAGTCCAGAAGAACAGCGCAGAAGAACAGTCCAGAAGAACAGTCCAGAACAACAGTCCAGAAGAACAGTCCAGAAGAACAGCGCAGAAGAACAGTCCAGAAGAACAGTCCAGAAGAACAGCGCAGAAGAACAGTCCAGAAGAACAGCGCAGAAGAACAGCGCAGAAGAACAGTCCAGAAGAACAGTCCAGAAGAACAGTCCCGAAGAACAGTCCAGAAGAACAGTCCAGAAGAACAGTCCCGAAGAACAGTCCCGAAGAACAGTCCCGAAGAACAGTCCAGAAGAACAGCCCAGAAGAAAAGTCCAGAAGAACAGTCCAGAAGAACAGTCCAGAAGAACAGTCCAGAAGAACAGTCCAGAACAACAGTCCAGAAGAACAGTCCCGAAGAACAGTCCAGATGAACAGTCCAGAAGAACAGCACAGAACAACAGTCCAGAGGAACAGTCCAGAACAACAGTCCCGAAGAACAGTCCAGAAGAACAGTCCAGAAGAACAGTCCAGAAGAACAGCGCAGAAGAACAGTCCAGAAGAAAAGTCCAGAAGAACAGCGCAGAAGAACAATCCAGAAGAAAAGTCCAGAAGAACAGTCCAGAACAACAGAGCAGAAGAACAGTCCAAAAGAACAGTCCAGAAGAACAGAGCAGAAGAACAGTCCAGAAGAACAGTCCAGAACAACAGTCCCGAAGAACAGTCCAGAACAACAGTCCCGAAGAACAGTCCAGAAGAACAGTCCAGATGAACAGTCCAGATGAACAGTCCAGAGGAACAGTCCAAAAGAACAGAGCAGAAGAACAGAGCAGATGAACAGTCCAGAAGAACAGTCCAAAAGAACAAAGCAGAAGAACAGTCCAGAAGAACAGTCCAGAAGAACAGAGCAGAAGAACAGTCCAGAAGAACAGTCCAGAAGAACAGTCCAGAAGAACAGTCCAGAACAACAGTCCAGAACAACAGTCCTGAAGAACAGAGCAGAAGAACAGAGCAGAAGAACAGTCCAGAAGAACAGTCCAGAAGAACAGTCCAGAACAACAGTCCAGAACAACAGTCCAGAAGAACAGAGCAGAAGAACAGAGCAGAAGAACAGTCCAGAAGAACAGTCCAGAGGAACAGTCCAGAGGAACAGTCCAGAAGAACAGAGCAGAAGAACAGTCCAGAAGAACAGTCCAGAAGAACAGTCCAGAAGAACAGTCCCGAAGAACAGTCCAGAAGAACAGTCCAGAGGAACAGTCCAGAAGAACAGAGCAGAAGAACAGTCCAGAAGAACAGTCCAGAAGAACAGAGCAGAAGAACAGTCCAGAAGAACAGTCCAGAAGAACAGAGCAGAAGAACAGTCCAGAAGAACAGTCCAGAGGAACAGTCCAGAAGAACAGAGCAGAAGAACAGTCCAGAAGAACAGCACAGAAGAACAGTCCAGAGGAACAGTCCAGAAGAACAGCGCAGAAGAACAGTCCAAAAGAACAGTCCAGAAGAACAGTCCAGAAGAACAGTCCAGAAGAACAGAGCAGAAGAACAGTCCAGAAGAACAGTCCAGAACAACAGTCCCGAAGAACAGTCCAGAAGAACAGTCCAGATGAACAGTCCAGAAGAACAGCACAGAAGAACAGCACAGAAGAACAGTCCAGAGGAACAGTCCAAAAGAACAGAGCAGAAGAACAGTCCAGAAGAACAGTCCAGAAGAACAGTCCAGAAGAACAGAGCAGAAGAACAGTCCAGAAGAACAGTCCAGAAGAACAGTCCAGAAGAACAGTCCAGAACAACAGTCCAGAACAACAGTCCAGAACAACAGTCCAGAAGAACAGAGCAGAAGAACAGTCCAGAAGAACAGTCCAGAGGAACAGTCCAGAGGAACAGTCCAGAAGAACAGAGCAGAAGAACAGTCCAGAAGAACAGTCCAGAAGAACAGTCCAGAAGAACAGTCCCGAAGAACAGTCCAGAGGAACAGTCCAGAGGAACAGTCCAGAAGAACAGAGCAGAAGAACAGTCCAGAAGAACAGTCCAGAAGAACAGTCCAGAAGAACAGAGCAGAAGAACAGTCCAGAAGAACAGTCCAGAGGAACAGTCCAGAAGAACAGAGCAGAAGAACAGTCCAGAAGAACAGCACAGAAGAACAGTCCAGAGGAACAGTCCAGAAGAACAGTCCAGAAGAACAGAGCAGATGAACAGTCCAGAAGAACAGTCCAGAAGAACAGTCCCTAAGAACAGAGCAGAAGAACAGTCCAGAAGAACAGAGCAGATGAACAGTCCAGAAGAACAGTCCAGAAGAACAGAGCAGAAGAACAGTCCAGAAGAACAGAGCAGAAGAACAGTCCAGAAGAACAGCACAGAAGAACAGTCCAGAGGAACAGTCCAGAAGAACAGTCCAGAAGAACAGAGCAGATGAACAGTCCAGAAGAACAGTCCCTAAGAACAGAGCAGAAGAACAGTCCAGAAGAACAGAGCAGATGAACAGTCCAGAAGAACAGTCCCTAAGAACAGAGCAGAAGAACAGTCCAGAAGAACAGAGCAGATGAACAGTCCAGAAGAACAGAGCAGAAGAACAGTCCAGAACAACAGTCCAAAAGAACAGTCCCTAAGAACAGTCCAGAAGAACAGTCCAGAAGAACAGTCCAGAAGAACAGTCCAGTCCAAATCAGGATATGCCAATCAATCAATCAATCAATCAATCAATCAATCAATCAATCAATCAATCAATCAATCAATCAATCAATCAATCAATCAATCAATCAATCAATCAATCAATCAATCAATCATTCCTTCAATCAATCAATCAATCAATCAATCTAAAAAATCATACATCTAAAAGGATGCAAAAACTATGAACATTTGAATAATAATATAATAAGTAATAATATTGATTTATGCATGTAGTAGATGCTTTTATCTAATATATTTTTATTTAATATATTTTTTAATTAGATAAAAAAAATTAAAAAAAAGAAGTAAAATAAGGTAAATAAAGTAAAATAAGGTCAAATAAAGTAGAGTGAAATAAAACCAAACCAGAAAGTCTTCACAGGCTGATGGGTTTCTTCATTTCTATATTCAATGCCGGGGTCAGTCAAACACACTGTGGGACATTTACAGTAAATCCACAATCAAACTGATCAAACTCCCCCTAGTGGTGATCGTCTACTTCACACCATCAACCTCTGCCATCATCAAGCAATGACATGTGTGACATTGATCAGGTAAGTCAGGTGAGATGACAAAATAAGTAAAAAACAAAAACTATTTTTTTCCTTTTTGGTGAATTTTTTAATTCACATTTTAAGCTAAAATTGTTGTCCACACACATTATTAGCAATACAACAAGATAATAAAAAATAAAAAAAATCATAAAACAAAAAATAAATATTAAATGAGAAAGAAAATGCAATAGATTGTATTCAATTATTATGCTGATCATATTAAAACTTTTATTAAATTATTTTACTTTTTCTAGTGGTGTGTGTGTGTTTGTGTATGTGTGTGTGTGTGTGTGTGTGTGTGTGTGTGTGTGTGTGTGTGTGTGTGTGTGTGTGTGTGTGTGTGTGTGTGTGTGTGTGTGTGTGTGTGTGTCTTTCTATGTATGTTAGGTCAGTGGAGTCATTTGACCTTTTTAAATTTATGACAGCATGAGCTTCACACACAATCATAGACTCACAGGCATTTCCTGACCGGCACTCGCAGAAACCTATACAGAAATCCTGAACACATCAATCAGCTTCTGAACTCAACTGCACTCGTGCGTAACGGCAGATGACTATTGCTAACATACTAGAAAACATGTAAATAATATACAAATGTACGCTACTGCTCAAAAGTTCGGGGTCAGTAGTGTTTTATTTTGTTTTAAAAGAAATTAATACTTTTGCATTAATTTGGTGACATTAAAGTCATTTATAATGTAACATAATATTTGTAAAAATTCTGTTCTTTTGAACTCTCTATTCATCAAAGAATTCTGAAAACTAAAATACAGAAGCACAAAACCTGAAGCAGCACAACATGCTTTTTAACATTAATAATAATCATAAATGTTACAAATCATCATATTACACTGATTTCTGAAGGATCCTGTGACACTGAAGACTGGAGTAATGATGCTGAAAATCCAGCTTTGATCACAGGAATAAATTACATTTTACTATATATTCACATAGAAAACTGCTATTTTAAATTTGAATAATATTTCACAATTTTTTACAGCATTTTTTATCAAATAAATGCAGCTTTGGAAAAGAGACATCTTTTAAAAAGCATTTACAGACCGCAAATTTTAAACAGCTGTGTCTATATATATATCCGATTGCAACAATGTATCATATGCCCAGCGAGCAAAAAGTAGTCTAAAACACGTCTAAAAGACGTAATTGTTAGACATCCAGAAGACGTCCTCACAGGAGCCAGAATGAAAGTTTTTTATACGTCTTTTCTGGACATTGTATAGACGTAAAGTAAAGATGTGCTACAGACGTAAATTAAAGACGTGCTACAGACGTAATTATTAGACATCCAGAAGACGTCCTCACAGGAGCCAGAATGAAAGTTTTTTATACGTCTTTTCTGGACATTATATAGACGTAAATTAAAGACGTGCTATGGACGTAATTGTTAGACATCCAGAAGACGTCCTCACAGGAGCCAGAATGAAAGTTTTTTATACGTCTTTTCTGGACATTATATAGACGTAAATTAAAGACGTGCTATGGACGTAATTGTTAGACATCCAGAAGACGTCCTCACAGGAGCCAGAATGAAAGTTTTTTATACGTCTTTTCTGGACATTATATAGACGTAAATTAAAGACGTGCTACGGACGTAATTGTTAGACATCCAGAAGACGTCCTCACAGGAGCCAGAATGAAAGTTTTTTATACGTCTTTTCTGGACATTATACAGACGTAAATTAAAGACGTGCTACAGACGTAATTGTTAGACATCCAGAAGACGTCCTCACAGGAGCCAGAATGAAAGTTTTTTATACGTCTTTTCTGGACATTATATAGACGTAAATCAAAGACGTGCTACGGACGTAATTGTTAGACATCCAGAAGACGTCCTCACAGGAGCCAGAATTAAGTTTTTTATACGTCTTATCAGGACATTGTTTAGACGTCAATTAAGGACGTGCTAAAGACGTAATTGTTAAGACATCTAAAGGCAGCCAGAATAAAAGTTGTATTATGTTTTCTGTAGTAGAAATGTCAAAAAAGACTGTTAAAGACCCATACTGACATGGAAATCACATCTGTGCATATTTGCACTTAAAACTTTTTTTTTAGGTACTTCAAAACAGTGGCAGTGAGTTAGTTCTCACTGAGAAAAACCCAGTTACTCATTGTTAATGATCGTCGTGTCATAATATTGCAGACACAAAGACCATAGATCTAAATTAGATTTTAATGAATACTTATAATAATGTATATTCAGTTGAAAAACTGTGTAGTTTATACTAGTCTTGCATTTTTATATCTTATCAATATAATTGTAATAAACTGCTTACCATTTTACTGTAAACCAAACGGATCACTCCAAGAAATCAACTATTTAAATCACAAAATATATTTTTATTACTAATTTTACCAAAACTTAAACCCAGAATAGTAAAGTAAAAATTAACACAATAAAACTTAAAACCAGAACAGTAAAGTATAAATTAACCCAATAATAAAACTTAAAATGTCAGAACAGTAAAGTTATTAATAAAAGTGCTAGAAAATGTTGTTAAAACAGTAAACAATTACAGTATTAAATCACAAATCAAGTAAAATTAAGCATCACACACATACACACATATATATATATATATATATTAGGGGTGTAACGATACACGTATTCGTATTAAACCGTTCGGTGTTCGGTACGCATTACAAACCAAACGGTTTGTTGGACCATTTTTCCTGCTGAACAAAACTTGTTATTTCAAATGTAGGCGCTGTCACGATCCACACACAGACGAAACAGTTAGATCCAGATGCAGTATTTATTGAGGAAATCCGTAACTCATAACAGGAACAGATACGGACACCGGCTCAGGAACAGATACGGACACCGGCACAGGAACAGATACGGACACCGGCTCAGGAACAGACACCGGCTGAATGAGAGTGTCCGGGGTTCCAACCGGACTGGAGGCTGCCATCTTGGTGTTGTGTGCAGCCCAGGCACGCAGGACAGCAACCGTATAAAAAGTGAAGACGGCCCTCTTGACCGTGGCAGGACTGACGGGAACAGCCTCCGGCACAGGAACAGTCTCTGCATCAGCAGACGTGCTGTGCCTCCTCCATGCATGCAGTACCGCCACTGCATAAAAGAGGAAGACAGCCCTCTTGGCCGTGGCAGGACTGATGGTGGGCAGCTCCGAGACGATCTCAGGGCTGACAGCGGGCTGCATGGGGACAACCTCCGGGATGACAGCGGGCTGCACGGGGACGACCTCCGGGATGACAGCGGGCTGCATGGGGACAACCTCCGGGATGACAGCGGGCTGCACGGGGACGACCTCCGGAACCAGAGCGGGCTGCACGGGGACGACCTCCGGAACCAGAGCGGGCTGCATGGGGACAACCTCCGGGATGACAGCGGGCTGCACGGGGACGACCTCCGGAACCAGAGCGGGCTGCACGGGGACGGCCTCCGGGATGACAGCGGGCTGCACGGGGACGACCTCCGGAACCAGAGCGAGCTGCACGGGGACGACCTCCGGGATGACAGCGGGCTGCACGGGGACGACCTCCGGGACGACAGCGGGCTGCACGGGGACGACCTCCGGGACGACAGCGGGCTGCACGGGGACGACCTCCAGGGCGACAGCGGGCTGCTAGAGGGCGACCTCTGGGTCTTTGGGGAGACTAGAGGTCTTCCTTCTCCTCCGCCGTTTCGGATGGCGATATGCAGGCTCTGGGCTGGATGGAAACCGTGGCGAACAGAGCTCTTGGCTGGGCGGAATCAGCGGCGGATGGAGCTCTGGGCTGGACATCACCAGCCCAGGGTCGAAGAGGGGCCAGAGTGGAGAATGGTGTTGGGATTCCTCTCGACCACCTCCTCCACTGCGGCCTCCACTGGTCCTGCGACATCTGACCAACCGGGTCCCCTCAAAAAATTGTCTTCCCTCCCGCTCGGTGGCTGGGGAAG
Organism: Phoxinus dragarum; assembly: GCA_033366665.1. NCBI lineage: Eukaryota > Metazoa > Chordata > Actinopteri > Cypriniformes > Leuciscidae > Phoxinus > Phoxinus dragarum. The sequence goes on from JARPMJ010004713.1 coordinate 69,487, forward strand.
AGACATTAAAACACATACCGCTGGAACTTGTTTGTGACGGAGTCCTTCTGTCACGATCCACACACAGATGAAACAGTTAGATCCAGATGCAGTATTTATTGGGGAAATCCGTAACTCATAACAGTCCAGGCAGGGGTCAAAATCCAAATAAGCAATCTGAAACACAAAACAATAAACAGGCAAAAACAGAGCGGAAACAGACCTCAAAAGTGGTGTGATGAATAACAAGGACTCTGTGACAATGACTGGACAGGCAGGGTATAAATACACAGACACAAACAAGGTGAGGGGAAACAGCTGCGTGCGATAATCAATGATGAGACAGACAAGGATGATGGGAAATGTAGTAATAATAAGTGTAGGACACCGTGGGGGAAAGACTAGTGGTACACAAACCAGACACTGTGACAGGCGCGTGGCAAGCCCGCTCATAATGTGAGAGATGCTGGCGTGACCACAACATTGACCAGCATCAAATGGCAAACTTAATGTAAGTGGAACTAAACTGCGCTACTCATTATTTTGTGCTTCACGGACCGTTTATCAGTTTGGACCAATGCAGCACGAGCCGATCTTGATCAAGCGACACTGTTACTAGACAGCGCTAAGAGATCCAGTAAAGAAAGCATTTGAATTCGCTACTTAAGTAATAACATCGCTGCGAGATCTAGTGAGAAACATTCACATTTATCCGTTATTAACGGATCAAACAGCGATGACGTAGAAAACCAGGAAGAAACATTGTGCCATGTACAAGTGTATTGTATTGAACCGAACCGTGAATTTTGTGAAAGTTACACCCCTAATATATTCACGGTTCTGTATGATACGATACACTGGTGTCACGGTTCGGTACATTTTCGACATTTTTTATTTTATTAAAACTAACATCATGAAGTATGATCATTTTTTACTTTTAGCAATGATGGAGCTATACTTGACATATAAAACAAGCTACTTATAAAAAATGAAATGTAATATTGTAGTAGTTATAAACAAAGATTATATTTTAGATTAACATTTGAGGGCAGCAATTTTATTCATAATGTCAAAATAAAACCGACGTAACTTTACTTGACAGTAGGCCTACAATGTTTCTTCCTGGTTTCCACGTCAGCACTGTTTGATCCGTTAACTTATTCATTATGGCGCTTTTCCACTGCATGGTACGGCTCGGTTCAGCTCGGTACGGTTCGACTCGGCGCGGAACGGTTCGGCTCGCTTCGCTTTTCCACTGCGTGGTACGACTCGGTACGGTTCGGTTCACTTTAGCTCGGTTGCTTTTCCACTGCAGTTAGTACCGCTTCAAAGTGGGTGGGACTGATCGTTAATAGTTGTAGGTCCTGTAGCTGTGCTACTTCCGCTCCTCGGCAACCTTAGAGGAACGTCTGCACCTCGTCCACTGAACACGATTCAGCCATTCTTGTTAGATTTTTTTTTACTTTTTTTGTCAAGTAAATACTCTAAAAACAGGTGCTACCGCGTTGGCTGTTGTCTGGCTATTTAAATCTAGCGGGTTTAGTGTCTCGTGTCGCAAATACAATGACGCTGAAGTGACGATTCTGTCTGACCAATCAGTGATCTCCAGTGTTTTCACGTCACATTATAGTATCGGTACGGTACGCTTGGAACCTCAACAGAGGTGGTACCATTTAAAGCGAGCCGAAGCGAGCCGTACCGTACCGTACCATGCAGTGGAAATGCGCCATAAGTGAGCCGTACCGAACCGAGCCGTACCATGCAGTGGAAAAGCGCCAAAGCGTGCCGTGCCGTACCGAACCGTACCATGCAGTGGAAAAGCGCCATTAGATACTAGTACTTATTATTAGATGCTAGTCATTAGATACTAGTTCTTAATTATTACGTACTAGTAGCTATTAAAAAGACACTAGTACTTATTCATTAGATACCAGTACTTATTATTAGATACTAGTACGTATTCATTAGATACCAGTACTTATTATTAGATACTAGTACTTATTTTGATAATGACTAGTAACTATTCTTTTGTTGAATGTTTGTTGTAAAATGTTGCCATTAACTTCCAGGGGTCAGTCAGATATCAACTATTCCGTTATGTTATTATTCATTAGGTACTAGTACTTATTTTTAGATACTAGTAGTGTTGTCACGGTACCATAATTTCAGTTTTCGGTACCAATACCCGTGAAAATCCACGGTTCTCGGTACCAATTTCGGTACCAAAGCTTAATTTAGATTAAATTTGCATATATTAAAGTGTATAACCATTTGTTAGATAACATTAGATAAAATTACCTAACAATAAACACTAGTTATACACTGAAGCAATTATTCTCCTTGGGGTAATTTAAAAATACATTTTTAAAATCAAAAGTTTTATCTGTTCATGAACCATCAAGTATTTGTATTAAATAACATTCACAAACATACATTAATGTTGTAAAAATATATTGTTCACTCAATGTGTTGATGTTAGATAAGGCATTAAGTAATGTTAATGAATGGTAGCCTATCTTATTGTAGTGTTACCAACTAAACAGGAGATAAAACGTGTTTTATTTGACTGTCCTTTTATTTAATCCAAAACTGCGTTCATATTTAATTTTAAAATGGATTTTAAACAAGATACATCAGCACACGATACCATTTTAGGGGCCGTTCATATATCGCGTTTTATGCGCGTGCAAATTCGTTATTTCAAATGTAGGCGTGCGGCTTATAATAGAAGCATCTCAACAAGTCATGTGACAAAAACCAGCGGCCTTTCCGTAACAACATGGAAAGCTCGGCCGAACAGCTGATCATAGCTGTACAGGGCGGCTTTTTATTTCTCATCTCAATGA
>JARPMJ010004714.1:0-72302 GCA_033366665.1 Phoxinus dragarum
TCCTATTACAATATCTAAATACCAAATGATCTGCAAAAATGTAATTAGTGATATAATGATATACACTACCATTCAAAAGTTTGGGGTCAGTAAGATTTTTTTTTTTATCGATTAAGAATGCAATTAAGTTAGGGTAGGCAATTAAAAAAAAACTCTTTTATACTGGTTGAAGCTCTTCACATCATGATAGCAATCAATAATAGACGTGGCCGTGCAGACATCACACGTCATCAGCGCGTATCACACGTAAGGCTATGCAGAGTTGTAGACAGACGTCAGTCGCCGAGCGCCACAAACAAACAGCATTGCTTGCCTTTCCGAAACTGCCTACCCTACCTTTAAATACATCAAAAGTTTCAGTTGTAATGTTTCAAATTATTTTTGTTCATATAAATGATTTCGGTTCATAAAAAAAAAAAAAAAAAAATACAACAACTTAAAAAATGTATCATGGTTTCCACAAAAAATTAAGTAGCACAGCGGTTTTCAACATTGAATATAAAGCCTTTTTTAGCACCACATATTAGAATGATTAGAAGGATCACGTGACACTGAATTACATGCACGTTAAATATATTCAAATAGAAAACATTTTAATATTTCCGAATATTACTGTTTACTGTGTTTTTGATCCAAAAATGCTGGCGAGCATAACAACCTGATAAAATAATCTTGTGTTATCTTGCAGACCCCAAACTTTAGAGCGGTAGTGAACCAACCAGGCCAGTTAGTTCATTTTGGACAATATTTGGGCCCTTTTTTAAAGTTCTAAAACGCATCAGTGGATTAAAGTAGTTCACCAGGAAAGGTTGTGTGTTACAGCGATTGTACCACATTTTCTGTTATTGAAGATCTTTGAGTGAATTTTAAGTAAATATTGTATAAAATAGTTGTTTGTGTAATCTCAGCAATTTTGTAAATGTGTCATTTACTGCCATTGTATTATATATGCATTGGCTACATAGCAGCCAATGACCAACTTGCTCTCTTTTAGCTCAACTTTTTGCCTTTTTCAGATATGATCCATATATTTACATGTATCATTTTCAAAATTTACAAAAGGTTTTCTCATTCGTTTGTATTTTTTTATTTATTTAGTTTTTTTGTAAGCTTTTCTATATTTTAACGGTATTGATGGCTGTTATTTTATGTTTGTTTGTTTGGGTGTTTTAATTTGAACTTTCCCATTTCAGAAGTATTGACTACGCTCTCCTTTCATAGACTTTGATCTTGTGTGAGAGACTGTATGACTGAATGCAGTGTGTTCACACAATCCAGCTGTAACCACATGACGTGTGTTATACGTGTAGAGATGTTATAGTGATGTATGGTTTGAGTATATCCCATGCTTCTGCGCTGCTTACTGTTGCTCTGTAGTTAGATCTGTGTGTGTGTGTGTGTGTGTGTGTGTGTGTGTGTGTGAGAGAGAGAGAACTTTTGATCAAATGCTCACCCTCCTCTCTGTCCCTCAGATTGTGTCCAGTTTCAAAGCCACCACATCTCGCGCAGTTTGTCAGCTGGTTAAGGAGTATGTGGGACACCGGGATGGGATATGGGACCTGGCCGTGACTCGGGTTCAGCCGCTGGTTTTAGGCACAGCTTCAGCAGGTAAATCTGCCACAACCACACTACTTATTATTTTTTTTATAATTTTTTAATTCAGGAAACACTTTTTTAATTTGTCCTGTCCAGATTTAATAAAAATCAGGGATATTTGTGAACAGTGAAAAAAAAAAATGTAATAAAAATGGCATGATGAATTAAGAATTAATAATTGTAGTTAATTTTATTTCTATTTAATTGACCCTTTGCAGGGAGTTTGATTGACAGGCAATCTGACCAATCATAATCCGCCATTTTGTCCGACAAAGCATTCAGGAGAGATAGTAGAATTACATTGGAGGATTTGAACTTGATAAACGTAGTGTATTGACGCCTTTCCGCGGTTAAAACAACATTCCTTCTGATGTTCATTCATGTTTATTTGATGCTATAAATGAACTAGAAGGAAGAGATGATCGGTTCAAGAGCAGCTTTAACTGAGGCGACACAGCGATCTGTCAGACACATTAAAGAGCCACAAAACGGTATGTTTTGTGATGAACAGTATGTGAAAAATTTACTTTTCACTGCGTGAGAACATGGTGTGGCGTAAGAGGGGCGTGGCTTGTCGGACATAGCAACAGTAACTAAACGAAATACTTAATTCTATTGCTATTTTAATTACAAAAACCATAATGCAAAGTTCTGTCATGACTGCATTCATCAAGCTCAAGTATTCATCCCTGTTAGCCAAGTTAAATGTCCTATCATCCTGTTTTACATGTTCACCTTTCTTCAGTGTGAAATGTTGAAAAAAGTCTGCAAAGTTACAAAAACGCCTGAAAAGCCTCCATTGTAGTCTTGAGTTTTCTCAACGCCTCACAATATTCCTCATTTAAATAATTCCCGCCCAAGGCATACACAAAATATAGAAGCGAGGCCTGGTTGAGTTAGTTAGTAGTGTGTTGAAACTCAGTTATGGTAAGGGGATGGGACATTTCCCAAACGCGCTCAAAGTGGCTGACCAATCACAACACACTGGGGTAGCCGACCAATCAGAGCACAGTGTGCTTTTCAGAAGGAGGAGCTTCATAGAGACAGGAAGTAAACCGATCGTTACTGACAGACTGGGAAGAGAGGAGCCGCAACAATGTCAAATATGGGAAACTTGAACATTTATCATTCAAAGATGAACGTATATTCTAGTAGAGACCAAAAACAAAAAAGACATTATGTAGTCTATCAGTAACTGTAAATTACCATTCAAACTAGATAGCCCCTACTAAGTGGCAGATTAATTTAGGCAAAAGTTTGGTCCTTGTTACTTATTCTGACTTTTGTTTTATTTTTTTATTGCTGATAAAATTACAAGTTTTAAATTGTATTTAGACGTGCCCAAAATTCTGATAACAGGTTTGCTGAATTTCAGGCCTCATGCAAAATAAAATGGCTGTTATAAAACGGTTAGTTCCAATCCTTGAGTCTGATTGGTCAATAGCTGTGTTTTATTCACGATGAAACACGGCTATGACCGCTTCACCCAACGGTTCTGTGTATCACTACACAACACCCCTAGCAACCACTCTTAGCAACGCAAAACACATGTTTCATCTCGTCGATATTGTTCATTGAAGCTATAGTCGAGTATTGTGAGAGATCGAGTAAGCGAGTGTAGATATAGCATTTTCCTTCAGGTCAGTCCTATATATTCATAATAAATCCCGTTTGAATGTCCGCTGTGATATCTTGTCCTTTTAACAGTTAAGGGGTTTTCCCGAGCCCATAGTCATCTGTCAGTGTCGTCTTCCTTCTCCGTGATCACAAGTTTGAGTCCTTTCAATGTAAAAGTCTTCTCTACCGACTGACTCACTCATAAAAAGTCTTTGCCACCATCTATTGGCGAAATAATGTATGTAACTTCTGTTGGTGTTTAGGTCAGGGACTATTTTTTCCAGCGAAAGGAAGGCTTTTAGTGATTTTACTTCATGAAAGTTGCATAGATACATATTTTTCGGCTTTAATAGTTGTATTGTGTGCTAACCGTTTTGTAAAAGCAATAAGGTACGAAAGGCTGTGCTCTATCGTGAATAAGTCACGGCTGAAGGGGTTGCAGGCACGACGCGAACAACGCCCTTCAGCCGTGACTTATTCACGATACAGCACTTGCCTCTCGTACCTTATTGCTTACATATACAAAACCGCTTAAACGTTTGTGGTCCGTACGATTTTTTCAAATGTTTCTTATGCTCACCAAGCCTGTATTTTATTCTATTCTCTTGTTCAATAGATTTTAAAATGCCGTTGCTCCAGTCTTCACTGTCACATGATGCTTCAGAAACCATTCTGTCATTCATTATTCTTTAGATCACTGTTCCATGCTGTGGAGTATTGAGACGGGGAAGTGCCTGTTGAAATATGCCGGCCACGCTGGATCAGGTATGAAGCTCTGATGTGTGTCAAGATGTTGGGAAAGTGTTGATTTTGTGAACTTTTGTTTGGAGATTAGTATTTTAAGATTTGATATGCTGTGGGTTTGGTTAGTGTTAACTATGTTTTATTGAGTCTAATGAATGTTTGTGGTTATGTTTTTCTTGCAGTCAACTCCATTAAGTTTCACCCCACGGAGCAGATGGCACTTACAGGTATACGTCAACACACGACGTCTGCTCTTTCATTTCCTTTCTCTTTTCCTTTATTTAAAAGTTAAAAACTTGAGATAAAAAAAGTGCTTTCAAGAGTGAGCTGGCCAAGATGGCTGCAACAAATAACATAAATGGTACAATATCAACCACAATACAATACAACACCATCAGTAGGGATGGGAACCGAGAACCGGTTCTTCTTCAGAACTGGTGCCCAGTGAATCAATTCCTTGGAACCGTTAGCATGCCTGCTTAACAATTCCGCGTATCGGTTCCGCTCGTTGCAAATGTGTCATGGCGTCACACACGCGCTGCGTTGTTTTGATTCAGAACGCAGCAAACATGGCAGAGGCAGAAGTATAATGAGGCCTTTAACGGGACACCACGTTGCTTTCCGACCAGCCATCACGTGCCGTCTCACACACATTCTCTCGCACACATACACACCACTCACTCACTCTCATGCGCGCGCGCACACACACTCGCGCACACTCACTCACACAAACGCACACATGCTCACTCACACACACACGCGCGCGCACATACTCACTCACTAGCACTCACACACTATCTAGCGCTCACGCACACACTCTCGCTCACTCACTAGTGCACACACACACTCTCTCGCGCTCACACACACACTCTCTCGCGCTCACACACGCACTCTCTCGCGCTCACTCACACACACACTCAATTTGAGAAGTAGCTCACCTATACTTTTAGATTTGTTCTGCGGTTGCTACACATAATTTGTATATGTGCTCTGTGCTGTGTCTTCTGATCAGATATTAAAGCGAGTTAAACAAACAAATTTGTACTTATTCCCTCACCCAATGAGAATCGATAAGAGAATCGGATCGATAAGCAATATCGATAATGGAATCGGGATCGTTAAATTCTTATCAATTCCCATCTCTAACCATCAGGAATCACAGCAGTCTTTTAAAAGTACTTTAAATTTGGTAACATTTTACAGTAAGGTTTCATTTGTTAACAAAGAACAGTACCGGTACTTTACAACATTTGTTAATCTCGCATTTACTACTACATTTTTGTTAACATTAGATAATTCACTGTGAGGTGAACATGAACATTTTTATTAACATTTCTAAATATGAATAAATCTTGTAAGAATATATTGCTCATTAATGTTATGTTAACCAATGAGTCCTTATTGCATCTTTACAAAGCATACATTATATTTATGCTTAACATCTTATCTACACTTCCACAAATCTTACTCTGCGCAGGCAAATCTTTATGCCATCATTATATCTTCATGCATATATCTTCATAATATCATTTTTTTTCATAAGACTGAGATATTTTTTTCATCTCTATTTGTATCTCTCCCCACACCTGTCAGATGCTTTTAAATGTGATTTGATAGATGACTGTCCTTTTTTAAAATATAATGTTCCATCTGTGTTTGCTCTGTGTTTCCTGACAGCGTCCGGGGACCAGACGGCTCACATCTGGCGTTACATGGTACAGCTGCCACTTCCCCAGCCCCCAGCAGACATCAGCGTGAGTGTTAAAACACACACCATCACAATTCTGCCTTCTTTTCATAATGCTCCTCTAGAGCTGTGGTTTTCACCCAAGTGCCTCAACATGAATGCTGAAATCAATATCATTTATCTGCTATTTTTGTGCACCATTTATTAGTGCATGGTATTCGAAATACAAAACATATTATGTTGTCTTAATATTTCAAGAAAATTTTTTCTCCACCTCCAACATTTTTTTCCCACACTGAATATTGTGGTTTACTTGGAAATATGTCACAGTTAGGGAGTAAAATAGGTAATGAATGCTGTTTAATGTTGATTGTTGTTTTTGCTCAAGAATTACCCGGTTATTTCTTAGGGTTTTTTCTGTCACGTTACCATTTTTTTACCATCTACTGTACACTAAGTTAATAAAAAATAACAATGTTATTAATAAGAGAGCGCAACAATTCATCTTCCAAACCATGTCTTTACAAATACACTCTGATAAACCTATAATAATGATTTATGTTTGGACGGACTTTGCGAGTCATTCACTCGCTGTTTGTGTTATTTTAGTATCTCTGTGATGCTAATGGGCCGTTTACACGTCATAACTTTCAACAAAACGGAAACTTCATATGCGTTTCTGCCATTCAGTTACACTACAATGCCGGTTTTGGGGGCCTGCAAATGCAAACTGGTTTTTGAAAACGATACCGTTGTCGTCTTTGTGTAAACTACATAAAGTTTCTTTACAAATTGACATCGCCAACTACTGGCCTGACAGCAGAATACAGCGTTTTTAGTTTTTTTTCGCGGATCAGTGTGAACGGGGATTGTTTTGACAACATTGTTTGTCTGTACACGAAACATGCAATGGAAAAATTTTCCTTTTTGTAGCACATCGTAGTTGTGGAAACGTACCACAAAAAAAAATATTTTTTACTACATTATTTAATTTTTTATTTTGTAATTTTTAATTTTAGGTTTTTGTAAGTTTGTTTTTGTCTTTAAAAAAAAAAAAGTCTGTATTAATTTATTTAAGTTTTAGTGAAACTGAGAAATGTTGCTTTGACAACTAGCTGAAATAAAATTAGTTAGTTTATGTACGTTTACTTCGTTTTAAGTAATGAAAATATTTTTTTATGGTTTTAGTTTACTATAATAGTCCTGACACAGAGCAAAGCATCTCCTAGCGTGAAGCTGAATGTTTGTTGTCACAGTGAACAAGACAAAAATGACCATGATCATTCAAAACGGCAAAACTATCGCTATTTTTTAACCGCTAGAAGTGTACTGTAGCTTTAAAATGTTCAGTAATTATGGCTGAAATCACATTTTATTGTGTTTATTTACTGGTCAAAGTCTGAATGAGTTTTAAATCCATTCTTTTCTTTAACATGCCTGTGCGTTGACTCTTCTTTGCTCTCTGAATTAGGCCTCGCTGGACGATGACGTGGACTTCTCTGATAAAGACGAGGCCGACGGGGAGGCAGAAGGGCCCAATGAATGTCCCACTATCCGTATCGCAACGACGACCTTGAAGAGCCACCAGGGGGTGGTGATAGCAGCGGATTGGCTGGTGGGAGGAAAGCAGGTGGTCACTGCCTCCTGGGATAGAGCCGCTAACCTCTATGATGTAGAAACCTCTGAGCTGGTGCACACCCTCACAGGTGAACACAGGTTTCCTTTGCCAGGGTTTTAGGGTCATGCACCACTGTTTTACACGTGTGTTTGGGTGTGTTTGCAGGTCACGATCAAGAGTTGACCCACTGCTGTACTCATCCCACCCAACGTCTGGTGGTGACTTCATCCAGGGACACCACCTTCCGCCTGTGGGACTTCAGAGATCCCTCCATCCACTCTGTGAACGTCTTCCAAGGCCACACCGAGTGAGTCACATGATCTCTCTTCTTACATTCTTACATGTAGACGTTTGACTGTCTACACACAGGGTACAAAATGAACACTTGCCAAGCGCCAAATGAGAGTAAAAGTGAAATCATTGTTATAAAAAAAGCCTGGTAACACTTTATTTTACAGTGTCCTTGTTACATATGTTACATGTACTTACCATAGCAGTAAATTATGCATAATTACACGCAACTAGCCCTCAACCAAACCCTACCCTAACCCTAATAGTAAGTAGTTACTTATTATTACTCAGTACTTAAATGTATAATTACACTGTAACAATGACACCTTAAAATAAAGTTTAACCAAAAGCTCTTCTAAAGTCAAGATCAGTGACTGTCAGCCACTTACTATCTAACTTACTATCTGACATTTTTCTAGAAAGCCATAAGACCTCGTTGTCATAACTCGGGGACTCCGTGTGGAGAGACATTTTAAAGTTGTGTCACCAAAGATAGAATATAAAAAACAAATTCTCTCTAATATATATATATATACTTTTATAGCGAGAGACTGTAGCTTAAGTGATTTTTAAAGTGACAACTCTAAATAACTAGTATTTAATATAGATTTTTTTATAGGGACAAGAAAATATGCAAATACGTTTTCATGACTAGTAAGAAATAGTTATGGCTGATTAATAAATATCAGTGTTATTTTTATCTAAAACTATTAAAAATAATTAAAGCTGATGTGAAATATAAATATTAGATTAAAGAGTTAAACTTAATTACTCAGATAAACTAAGTTTATGTTGAAGTACTTACGGTACATTTCTAAAGTGGAATAAAAATAAACTAATGGTAAATAGATATATGTTTACATAATAATAAAACAAACGCATAACTAAATGACTAAAACAAACTAAAATTAAAACAGAAAAAAAAAAGTGCATTAAAAATCTGTAAAATAACGATAAATATTCTCAGTATTTATTGTCAATTCATTCGGAAGAAAAAGTCACAAAAGTAGTAGTTATGATAGAAGGATTTTGCTGGGTGGTTGCTAGGGTGTTGCTAGGGTAGATGTTAAGGTATTCTGAGTCTCATTCCAATCTATGGCTTCTTTTCTTCCCTGGAAAACAAAAGAAAAGAAGCCAAATTCTAGACATTAATATGTCGTTTATGGATTACATCATAGGCATTAATTGAACTATTTTATGAAATATCATCCAAAATGTCTCTGTTGTTTTTGTTCCTTCTCTCTGACCACTAGATGGCAGTGCATGTACAGCATTTACAGGAACACTTCAGTATGCACTTTATTTCATTCACATCAATTTCCTCAAAGCCAAGTAAAAGCTGCCTTGCTCTATATCATTTATTCCCAGCGTTCCCGTCCGCTCCCTTCGCTCCGTCACCGTGTCACCAGCTGCAGTGCGAGCTGAGTTTGGGTGGCGTGTAAAATCAGTTGTGTGCTGGTTATTGCTGGTTAAGGCAGGAATGAGGAGGCGCTGCAGTCTTTGATTACCGGGGATTACACGCCGCTCATTATGTTCAGCCCAACATGTATAATTCCGTCAGATCCCAGCGTAATGCTCTCAAATAGACAATCAGCGTAATGAGATTATCCGGCGTACTGCTGCACGCTTCCCACTGTCAGCCCCTCCGTGCAAAGTCAATTACTGTCCGTCACTCTCATCCACACTGACAGAGGCTCTCTGAGAGCGCCACTCGCCACCGGTCGCGCATCTGACGGAGAGCGTGGAGGACCGTCTGCAAGCGCACGCTCTTCATTCAGCTCGTTCATCACTCACAGGGGTCATAGTTCAGTCGTAGTGTACCAGAGGCCGTGCTATAGTGGGAATATAGTCGTTGTTACGCACAATACACAACCGGACCGCTTTACCTGTGACTGTTCACAATACTGCTTTAATAAATGGTTATTACATATAAATAATAATATTAAATAGGGATGGTTTTATTAAAATACTCTCCTAAATATAAATGTTTAAACTCCAGGGGTTGAGTTCTATTAGAACTAATTCATTTTATTTTTTTCAACATTTTTAATTTTTTTATCCCCGAATTCTTGAATCCACCGAATGTCTTTTTTTTTTTTTTTTGTATTATTGTTATCTCAAAATAAGAAAATGTATAGAAATATTGATAGATCAATTTTTAAAAACTGAAATGATCTTAACAAAGAACATTAAACCTTTTTAATATTTATTGTGTGAAAATTATTTTTACTAATTTTTACACAAATTACACCAAAACTTTGTAAAACCTTCACTTTTAAGTAAAACCTTTTTTTTAGGAAACATTAAATTCTAGCTAGCCTACAAACGTATAAGAGTCAGCTCTTTTATTCCAAAAATGCATAAATCAATGCACCTTGCACACCCGAAAAGTTATAAGTGTGTTAGACAAAACTGTTATTGAGAAAAAAAGAAAAATATCCCGCACACTATCGTAGCTCGTAAAAAGCTTATTTTTTTATTTATAAATGCTGCTAATAAGAAGGTTTGAATGTGTGTTACAATCCATCATAGTGTACATGATTTTCTTATTGTATTTTCTCAGATTTTTTTTTTATATTTGTATTTGGACATGTTGTAGAAATGAAGGAGCTCCTAAGGGGACATGGTGAAGGAAAAAATATGAGATGGCAGGAAAAATTATTTGGCAATGTAAATGTAAAAAAAAAAAAAAATATCTTAAGTGTAACTAGCAACTAGATTTTATTTACAGTGAGTGAAAACAGTGTGTTTTCTTAGCGCTATATGATTTTTACACCAAGTACAAATAGCAATAGATTATATTAACACAGTCAAAATAGCAGAATTTTCTTTGCAATAAGTGTAAATAGTAGTTATTATAAATAGTGGCCGATCCTATTTGCACCCCAGTGTTGTTGTACATTAAATGGTATGAAATAAAAACATAGTGTAAATTATTATATGTACTAATAAGTGTTAGTTCACAGTGCATTTAACTAATATTAACAAATACAACCTTTGATTTTAATAATGTATTAGTAAATGTTGAAATTAATATGAACTAAGATTAATAAATGATGAAGTATTGTTCATTCTTAGTTCATGTTAACTAAGGTACTTAACTAATGTTAACTAATGAACCTTATTGTAAAGTGTTACTAAAATGATTAAATAGATGCTACCTTATTGGGACAATAAAGCCCTGCCTACCTCAACCCTAACCGATAAACGCTTTAATATTAAACACGCTAGACACTTAATTTCCACTATATTTGCATAATTTTTATTGAAAATAAATGCCTTTCCGATCAGGTATGTGATGGGAAAGGGAGCAGAGCGAGTTCAGAACAAGGCGGTTTCAAACTCGGGTCGATTTGCGTCAATTTTCTGCTCCTTACCTTAAAACTATTGCTACTGTTGACAATCAATTTTCTTCCATGATTTTGCTGGCCCAATCAGACGTCAGTGGGTGGAGTTAGTGTAAATAGCCTTATCCAACAAGGTGGGCTATTTGCTCTTAATGTGTACATAGACACTAGGAAAATATCTTTATTCAAGAACCGCTATAAAGCCAAAACAATCTCTGTTAACTTAAATTATCCGTTTATCACTGTAAAGCCGCTTTGAAACAATCTACATTGTTAAAAGCGCTATATAAATTAATTCACGGTTGGAAATTTGTTGGACAAAATTAAACTTTTCTTTTTAAAGGAGAAGTTTTTTAATTCTTGATAACTTGACACTTTTGGCACTCCTTTGGTAAGTGAAGAGTACAGTGTAAATTAAATAAATATGAGTGTTCCCTGACAATAAAACACCAACAATCATGAGTAACAACACATTTTCCCGCTGTCGTCTCGTAGTTGAACTTGTTATACGTGAAGAGCTTTGTACATGTGACTCGGGGATTGATTCCAGCGCTGTCAGGTTACACAGGAGTCGATGAGACGCAGCTAATGATGTTGGGCCGCTGAATGCACTCGTCACTGAGCAACACTCAACAGACACGAGTCCACACTTTCACACCTGTGCAGCGCTTCTCACCGTTTCCCCTTGTGGAATCAGACATCGGTGTCAAAATAAAGAAATGTGGGAAGAGTAGCTTTAGTTCAGCATCTATGAGGACTCTCTCCGCATGGGCTTCGTCTCCGGAGCAACTTTGATTTTATTTGAAATTGTGACAGAAATGTATTGCTATTGTACATAGAATGCACTTCACAGAGTAATAATAACAATACAGTTTATTAAAACAGTATTTAAGGAATATCACAAGATTTTTCAGCGATAAATAGGACTTTATTCTGCAAAAAATTTTAAGGAATTGTTTAATTCCATTTTAAAAGATTGATTAAATTGTAAATCATAAAACAGAATCCAGAATTTTTTTTACCGAAAACACTGATTTTCATTGGAATCTCATTATAATTGCAAACATTTTAATACATTTTTAAATTGTTAAAGTTTTATGAATTCAATTGATCCAAATTGGTTTTCATTATTACAATTTAATTAAAGCATTACAATTGAATCCTGAAATAATAAAACGGAAAACACTGAATTTGGGAAAAAATTAAACTAATTTCACAGGGCGCTAAAAATCCCACAATAACCCCAGATTATCATTGAGACTTGAGGATGGACTCTTTTGACCAATGGGTCTCATAGCTACATGTTAGAAAACACTCTGAAGATCTTACTACACCTTGCAACTAAACAATAATGCCCCGACAATACCCACAACACAGACTTTCAAAAAGTTTGACTTCTGAATGCGGCGAAAGGCTTAATGAATGAGATGTTTGACAGGAAATAGCAGCATGTGTGAGTATTCCTGCATGCAGATGTGTGAGTGTGTGTGGGCTGTAGAGACAGCTGTTGGTTGTAATGAGTGGCGTACAGTGCAGTGTGTGTGTGTGGGTTGATTGAGTCACGCATGAGAGACAGAGAGAGGGTGTTGTGCTGTCAGTGGGAGTGAATGCTCTGCTGCACTGGGACCGTAAGATGAATGAGCTCTGCAGCGCTCCTGGCAGGAGCTGAGGACCTCCTAAAGACCAGACACACACACTTACACACCTTCACACAGGCTGAGTTTATATTCATTCATGCTGAGCATGCCTGGGGGTCTATGCATAGCACACATACATGAATCATGCTAGACTTCTCTCTCTCTCTCTCTCACACACACACACACACACACACACACACACACACACGCACACACACACACACACACACCGAATCTCCTTATTCTGGCTCCCTGTCATTCAGATTTCCTATCCCTCTGACATCCTGCTATCCTCACTTCTCTTCCCTTGACTCCACATGACACACATTTACCAAGTTGTGCAGTTTCTTCTTTTTACCCCATAACGGGTAACTCCGCCCACAATGGAATCTCATTGGTCCAAAATCCAGCTCCACATAGCTTTATAATAGACATTGGATTTCTTTTACAATGTCTTTATGAACTTTTTTGAACCGTCAAAGTTTTGGGCAAATCAACTTACAATGGAGAGACAGAAATCAGTCAAGTATCATTAGAAAAACAATGGAAAAGTAGTGCAGTGGAATGGAAAAACGTCTTCTGTGTGAACAAGACTAAGACTTTCGTTCATCTTCGAAATATTTTTATGTGAACTTGCACTAGACGGATGTGTTTGACCGTTGTGCATCTTGTGCATGATAGGGGGCAGTGGTGGCCTAATGGTTAGAGAGTCAGACTTGTAACCTGAAGGTTAGCGGTTCGATTCTCATTGCCGGCAGGAGGAAAGTATGTGGAGGAGTTGATGAACAGCGCTCTCTTCCACTCTCAATACCCTTCACCCACGACTGAGTTGCCCTTGAGCCCCCAATCGCTCCCTGGGCGCCGCAGCAAATGGATGTCCACTACTCCGGGTGTGTGTCCGCACGGTTTGCAGTGTGTGTTTCTTCACACGGTTTGCGCAGTGTGTGTTTGTTGGATGAGTTAAATGCAGAGAACAAATTCGGAGTATGGTCTTACTGTCACATTGCGTTATGACACAGCATTTTTGCTGAAAATGTGGTTTAAATAAGTTACATTTTTGTCTCTCAAGAGCTTGCTTTTTTCCCCTTTCCACTGACCTGTGTTTTGCATCGATAACAGCAAAAATGCATTCTCAGTAAATGATAACAGAATTTTTATTTGTGAGTGAACTAAAGGGATGGTCACACTAACTTTTTGTTCCATTGACTTCAATTCACGTGCATGCAAATTTCGCTGCATTCTAGAGTTTAAAGGGGACCCATTATGCCATTATTTAAAAAAAAAATCAATATAAGTCTCGGGTGTCCTGACCTAACACCTGGTAATAGGCCACCTTTAATGAAGTCTAATCTGTGAATTTGTATTACACAAAGATTGTGAGCAATAGAAGATTGATACGTCACATTGTGACCTTTTAGCTCAATTAAAAGAATACAAACTTAGAATATGCGGGATTGCAACATTTCAGTGTAGTGGAGCATATTGCATATTTTTACATTTAGGATGTTGATTTTTTTTTTAAAGGCAGGAGAATGTGGCATGATGTATTACGACTGCTGCAGTGTCTGTAGAAATTTTGCATTCTCAAAGCCTAGTGTGACCGTAGCTTACCCTTTAATTCAAATCCAATATCTGCATGTCCTATATGTTGTTTAAAGATGTACACTTTTTATGGGGTTTAAATACTTTTTCACAGCACTGTGGCTAGTTTTAAACTATCAGTACTAGTAACAACATATTTATTTTTGTTTTGTAGACTGAGGCTCATAAACTGCTGTACAGTTTCTAATAGTAAGTGAAGTTTATCTCAGTTGTGCAGTACAGCTGACATATGCCTGTCTCCCTTCACTAACCCAGAGCATCAGGACACACCATGAGCTCAGCATTACGGCATATGGACACTTAGATGAAACATTTAAGCCTTTGCCCGGTTTTCTGCTGTTAGTAGCATAAGCATTGAAAACTTTAAAGAATAGCATTTTTAGAGCTAACTAGTATATATTGGTGCTCCTAGAAAATGAAGTGTGACCAGAGATGAAAACCTTAGTCTGAAGGCCCTTATGTCGTACAACTGAATGCATCTAGAATTCAAACAGAATTTGAGACTTGACTTGGACTTGTGACTTGAGACTTGACTTGAAAAATGTGACCTTGTGAACCTGTAGCCTGTGCATATTGGTGCTCATAAGGGCGTCAGAATGGCCTGAAATGTTGTCCTCTAATCATCTAATGATGGTGCAAATGATAATGAGTGGCACAGTACAAATGATACATGACATGAGAGTCGCTGCACACAGGGGCACGCAGTGTTTGCTGCCTCATTCCTCTTTCATCTGCAGGGCATTCCCTGTCAGAGACACTATCTGTCTGTCAGGACGCTTCTGAGAGTATCGCCAGTGTGCTCGATTTCAGACAGGCAGAGGGAGACACACCTGCTGTCTCGGGGAATGTGTCAGAATGGGTTTCTCACCGAGGAAGCATCACAGCTGGCGTCTCCTTTGAGACAGATCACGTAAATTCTGGATGACATGCCCACCTATTTCTGTTTCTCTGATGGAGACTAGTGGTTAAAGATTCGGGCTGGAGGCCAAAGGCTGTAGGTTTGAATCTAGGAAGGGTTCATTTATGGACCTTTGATGGGGACTGAACCTGTAATAAGTAAGCTGCTAAATGACTTCTATTTGTTGAATCTTAAAGGAAAAGTTCAGCCAAACTTCAGTCAGACTGCCTTTCCAAACCCATATGGCTTTCTTATGTTGAGTATTGGCCCATGTGCACATCTCCATGTAACAAATGTAAATGGAGACATTCAATAACACAACTAATTACATTGGTAGTTGCGTTTCTTAAGCAAAGTTATATTAAAGGGGTTATGAACTGGCTTTTACATTTTTTTTATATTGTTGTCTGAGGTCAACTTATGACGTTCGCTTGGCTTTTGCATTCAAAAACATCAAAATTAATAAGTAATAGGCTATTTTCTACCCTGGTTTTGAGCCTAGCTCGTGAAACACTTGGTTTTTATGGGCGTGCCGCATTGAAGACTTGGAAGTAAGCGCCCACTGCTATGATTGGATAACAGTTTTGCATATTATAATGAGTTTGATGTAATGTGAGAATCGGTGGGCGGGGCTAAACAGGCGGTGTTGAAGTAGGCGTTGATCTTCTTCTGCGGAGGCTGAGTTAGATACCCTTAGACGTCAGAGATCCCCACTTTGAAAAACCTGTCGTTCTTACAGGATACTCTTATAGTATGATGACCATTTATATGTTCCTCATTCATTTTCACAGTACATACGAGAGCTTCCTCTTATTGAGATTCTCCGTTTGTGTCCAAGGAAGAAGGAAAACTAATAACACTAGTTTGGATTTGGACATTCCTTTATTGTGTACACAGAATAAACTCGTTTTAAATGTATTAAATTCATAGTTGTC
Source organism: Phoxinus dragarum (assembly GCA_033366665.1). NCBI lineage: Eukaryota > Metazoa > Chordata > Actinopteri > Cypriniformes > Leuciscidae > Phoxinus > Phoxinus dragarum. The sequence continues at coordinate 15,973 of JARPMJ010004714.1, forward strand.
AATTATAATTACGAAGCATACATCTTGTCTTTCCCAGCATCAGCAAGAGTACTATCCAATGTAACTACATTAGCCATTGTTTTAAAGAGCTTATTATGCTCAGCACTGGATCTCTATTAAACACAAACGCCGTTCTTCCTCTAATGAGTCTCGACCTTGCTTGTCAGTGGTCCCGGGGGAAACGGAACATTCCCAAAATATAATTTGAGTTGTAATAGGATTTTAATCAAGCCTTTAATCTATTATCGGCCCCACCACCGCCCCCACCCTTGCTTTCCGGTGGCAACCCACGATGTCAGAAAGTGTTTCCACGCTTCACTTTGGATGTGAACTGTGCCGGAGCGAGCCGAGCAAAGCTGTTAAATACGGCCAAACCCAACTCCAAATCTTTAATGCGGCGGAATTTAGCCCCTAATTAAACCTTAATATCATGTCAATTCAAATTAGCACGGCTAGAGGCGAGTGGAGCACCAACTCTGGCCCTTTTTTTTCTTAATTTTTCCCTCCCTCGCTCTCCCGAGAGAAGGAAATACAAAGAGGAGAGAAATGTCAGCAGGAATGACGTGATAGATTAGAAATATTAAGGTCCATTAAATGGAAGTGTGTGTGCTGAGCGGAGCAGTTAAATGTGCGCTGTGACCCTGAGGGTTGCTGACATTCCTGCTGTTCACCCAGACTGTCTCAAAATCACACACACACACACTTTCTTCACTTTGCGCCAGCTGCTGGTGCTCTCGTGCCCTGTACAGGAGCAGAGGGTGGTCTTTCCAACCAGAAAGAGATGAGTTTAATTTCATAATCACAATAATATAATTTGTTGGGAAGATTCAATTCCAGTAGCAACTCAAGCCTCATTACAGAAGTCACATACTAGATAAGCTCACGTATCCAGACCTTTGACTAAGGAATACTGTGTGAGCCACTGACATTCAATAGGGATGTTGTGTCACAAAGATGTAGAGGGATAGCACAAGGCTTTGGAAAAGTGATGCCCGAAACATCCTTAATGATGTAGTCAACAAACGCAGCCTGTGAATTGAGACGCAACTAAAATGCATCAGGCAGTGACCATGCCGAGACTATACACTACCTGCTTGACAATGTTCAACAGTGCTACTGTAGATCGTCGGTTTGGACTCGAGTACTCAGAAATTATCAATCATAAAAAAAACAGTTTGTTTACCAGAAAACAAAGACTATAAAGAATATCAATGTGAGTGCTGACAGTGGAGCTCACATGATCTGCTTCCTGATCCGTTGGGTTCTGCAAAGAATAGGACTGTGGAGATAACCAAATCACCTTGAGCACTGTCTAGTCACTCTGTACGGTCATTTTTCATGTCAGTGAAGGAGAGAGTCTATCTTGCTTTGAAAGAATAGTTGAGTGCTGAGCTAGTTACTTTTAAGGGACTTGCCATTTTGCTGATGTATTTAATCCAAAGTCCCTTACGCCACACTTCCTGACAATTCCTGCCGGAGCGTTCTGGGGTTAAGTCTCGCTCAGGAATGCAATTGTTACACATCAAGATTGTCATATCTGTAATTCAACCTCCCACAACCCAGTTACAATGACTTATGCTCAGGATTAAATTGCTGTCTTTCACATTAGCTGCCAAGATCCTTGACCTTCTGCAACTTCCGGTTGCTACAGAACGATCTGTCTTTATCTGTCCGTATAGATATCTTGCATATATTTTGTGAAAACCATGTCCGTTTGTTCACGGTGATATTTTCAGACTTCAGGTGTTAAAGAGTGATTGGATCACGGTTCCATTGACAAGCCGTTTGTTTCTTTCAGCACTGTGACGTCAGCTGTGTTCACCGTGGGAGACAACGTGGTGTCTGGAAGTGACGATCGCACCGTCAAGGTGTGGGACCTGAAGAACATGAGATCTCCGATTGCCACCATTCGCACAGACTCAGCCGTTAATAGGTAAGAGCTGCAGGTTGGCGAGGTGTAAGACAGCTTCCTGAGACTTGTCTCTGAACAAGTAGAGTGCCTTTTTTAGAATGTTTTGGAAAATTGAGAAACCGTTTCCTCAACATCTAGATATTTTGAAAGGAATAAGTAAAGTCAGACTTCTGAACTAGAAATAGTTTGAAAGATTTGGATAGTATTTTTGTTTGGTAGTTGATTGATATTTACTAATAGTGTAAACAGTATCTAGCTCTATTTACATTAAAATGCAACAAATAGCATATTTACACTGTGTAAGCAGTGATAGATGCTATTCACACAAAGTGTTATTTGTAAATTATTTAATTGATGGGAATGCAACCAGCCTTTGCCAACCAGGTTAAGCTATTTGCATTTTTAGTGTAAATACACATTGTCTTATTTCTTTATACTTGGAGTTTATTGATTGATTCGCTGTAATAACCTGCAGGATAAGTGTCTCTGCCAACCAAAGAATCATCGCTCTGCCACATGACAACAGACAGGTCAGGACTGTTTGACATGAATGGGGTCCGTCTGGCCCGTCTCCCACGGAGCAACAGACAGGTACGTTTCACACAGGGCAGGTTTTATTACCTTTCTTTTTGCTCCATGTCTGTCAAGTTGCCTCTCACTCTTTAAGCACTAGACGGTTCCTTGGATTGTTTTCGATTATTTTTCTTCTTATGGACCGTCTCTTATAAAGGAAAAGCAACCCAGTAGTTTTTTAAATTTTTGGCATCATATGTTGTCTCAAATTATTAGGGATGGCCCGATACCACTTTTTCCAGGCCGAGTCCGATACCGATACTTTCATTTTTGGTACTCGCCGATACCGATACGTAACCGATACCTGTATTTTTATTTTCAATTAATTTAATTCATGCATTTGTCATTTTTAAATGTATTGGTAGAGAAACCAAAAGAATGTCAAATCATATTTGTTTATTAAATGTAAACTTAATTTGTTCATTAAATATATTTAATGCACTGCATATTCATTACTGTATAAATTAAATATAGATGGATCTTTTTGTGATGTTACAAAAAAAGGTAGCCTATTTAGTCAAGAGATAATCCTTTGTCTGGTTAACATTAAAACACAGCAGCAGATTAATTCAACTGCTGCCCCTTTAAGACCGAACGCACGGACCCCATTTGAATTATACTGTCTACGTTCACTTGACATATAATATACTTTGTTTACTAGGATACTCGCCAAGACGGGCGTTTTTTACATAGTTTTGTGTGAATTCATCCGTACGAGCGCAATAGTGAAAGAATTCCACTCAGTGTTCGCGCGCTGTCTGAGGCGATGGTTTTCGGGGCGCGCGCTTTGGATGTTTGAAGTTCATGTAACTTCTTGACCTGCAAATGTCCTGTAATAATGTCGTTAAACATAAATAAGGTAACAGTTCATGTTTTACTTACATATACGATTTAGTTTTAATCCAAATATACGTGCCGAGTGAACGATCAGCAATCCAGAGCATTCAACAGAAGTGCGCGTGCTCTCTCTCTCTCTCTCTGACTCTCTCTCTCTCTCTCTCTCTGGTCAGTTAATGTTAATAATAAGCTACATGCCTCGTTTTACTTTCTTTGCCATTGACATCCGACTGAACTACAAACTTTCCACTGACGTCTGATGCGCTCGACCAGCTCGCGCTTCGGTGCCGCGGCGCGCTCAATCCACTGCGCGTTTTTCTCTTATCAGCTCGCGCACCACAGGCGTTACTATATTTTGTTTAATATTTCACTAATATGATACATTTACTTCATAGACAGCCTTCTTTTTTATCCCCATTATACTTTCTGTTGTCAGTGCTTCTTTGTCTGGACACAAACACTGTAGCCTACACACGCTGCCTGGTATCGGTTGTTTGGTATCGGGGCGCTTTTACGAGTACGAGTACAAGTACATGAGCTCAGAATCGGGCCGATACCCGATACTGGTATCGGTATCGGGCCATCCCTACAAATTATAGGTTGCAAAATTATGCCATCTTCTGAGACACCTCCTTTTGCTGAGCTAAAAAAGAGCCATTTTCAATTAAAACAAAAATCTAAAATGGAGTAAAACCATAATATTGAGAACTATTATTACAATTTAAAATAATAGTTTTATACTTTAATATTTAGTTAGTTAACATATGAATTTGGTGTCACATAATCTTTCAGAAATCATTCTGATTTGCTGCAATTTTGAATACTTAAACTTGTCTGCTTAATATTTTTTATTTCAGGATTATTTGATGAATGAAAGTTTAAAAGAACAGCATGAAATAGAAATATTTTGTAATATTATGTCTTTACTATCACTTTTGATCAATTTCATGCATCTTTGCTGAATGAAAGTATTAGTTGGTTTAAATTTTTTTGTTTTGAATGGTAGTGTATACTGTATAATGTATTTTATTTAAAAGTTCAGATGGAGGTATATGTATTTCTTTTTACTATATATTCAGCAAATACAAAAACACCTTTTGTTAGAAGAGTTAAAACCGTTTTAAATTAAGTGTTGCATGTTGTGTGTGTGTGTTCTGTGGTTTTGTGTGCATATATTTGAGAAATGAAGCCATAGTTTCAGAAATTGTGAGCAGTTTTACAAAACTGTTATGAATTTTGATTTAGTTTATTTATATATATATATATTCTTTATTTCTTTTTTTTACACCTCTGTAATATTAATACACACACACAATGATGTACACTAATATACAGTATATATATATATATTATTTTTATTTATATATATTCTTTATATTTCTTTTTTTACACCTGTAATATTAATATCCACACACACACAAACAATGATGTACGCTAATATACAGTATATATATATATATATATATTCTTTTTATTAAGTGTTGTAAGGAAATGGTTTCATATAATTTGATTATTTTAGCCTATATCCAGTATTTTGGTGGGAAGACGGCTTGCCAGGTTTTGAGATAGTCCTGGTCCTTTTAACCGGTTCATTGGCTTGTTTCGTACCTTTGAATGCGTCCTGACACCCAGTCTGCATTTCACTCGCAGGGCCACCGACGCATGGTGTGCTGCTCCGCCTGGAACGAGGAGAACCAAGCCTGCAACCTGTTCACCTGTGGCTTCGACCGCCAGGCCATCGGCTGGAACATCAACATCCCGGCCCTGCTGCAGGAGAAGTGACGCGCTCACACACGCAACCCATATTTGAAGAGTTTCACACAAGCTTAACACACCACTGAATCCTCCAACACTTCAGTGCCACACCTTCAGTAGATTTTACTCAAGAACACATTCACGCTGTGTGCGATACTATTCAGTGCTTCATCCCAGCTGGCGTCTACGGTCACCGTCCCGTCATGCCTTGATCGTGTGAGGAACTCGTGTATTTAATGGATATTCTGCATATCTTTCCCTGCGCTGGTCATATAGTGCGCTGGTCAGTCTCGTTGCCCTGTTTTTACGTGTTTGCATGAGGCGACTCGTGAATCCTGCGAGACCAGGACATTCCTTCACGCTGTTACATTTAAGTCATTTTTCACTATTTTTGTTGTGCAATGTTCAGTTTGTTTCTTTGTACAGGTGACTTTTTATTTTTTTTCGACAGCGTTTTAGACTTTGTTTCGTTTTGTATAGATTTCTGCTTCGCTTTTTATAGAGATTAAATGTGCGAATGAAACGGAGCACTCTGCCTTTGTGAACGGAAATCGGCAAACGCATTTACGGATCCGCACCTTCTTGATGTTCTGATTGGAACCGCCGTCCAAGCGGCCAATCAGCTTCTTTCAGTGTTGCCCGCAGCCCATTTGCATGACAAACCGCCGCCTCTCTGTCAAAATATGTGAAGCAAAATGCTGTATAATTGCTGTGTAATCTCACTCACCCTATTGAAAACATAAAGAACCTGAGACTTTAAGTATCGTGACTGTTTATGAAGCCCTACGATTGATGTTCACTTCCATTTCAAGGGCTTTCATGTCGTGTAGAAGTACAATCTGAATTCAGAACAAGTGCACATGTTGCTGTAGTTTTAACTTGAGGAGCAGTTTTCGCTGTTGTAGTGTTCGTCGATAATTATCAGAGGAAATGTCAATGCCTTGCTCAGTGTGATCCGATGCGTTCTGGTGTACTTCGGACTCCTTGTGATGTGTGAACCACTGTGCTTAGTATTTACAGAAACCTCGCTCGAATGACTTCCCACATTCAGAAATAATCCTTAAATGGAAGTTCTTCCGTCCAGTGTGTTACAATCGGCATCGTTACTGCATTACTGGACTTTCACCAGAACTTCATTGGACTTTAATTAGAAATGCTGGTGGAAAGTGGTCAGTTGTTGTCAAGCAGTCTAACAAAAATGTGCAATGTATTTTTGTGTATTGTCCATGTTTAATGGGCTGTATTTGACTTTAGAGTTGAAAATGTACATGAAAGCACATCGAAAACGCTCGTCTTTTATCCAGCTGTCAATCAACACGTGCTGACATCCTCATGTACGCATATGACCCATCAGAACGTCCTTTACAAACGAGTCTGATCTTCAACATTTTAGTGGTCTCTCTAACTTGGTATAATGTTCTGTGGAGTGTTCTGTATTGAGCCTTTTTTTTTTGAGAGTAACTTAATTTGCTGTATTTTAAAAACATATTGAATCATATAATAACAATGTAGAGATATAGAATCAATTAAATCACTCACTGCTGGGCTTCACAATAAAGTGAAAATGTCTTTCATCGTTTTGAGATCGCGTCGTTTTGATTAAACCAATAATTTGACAAATAGTGTGTACACAAACACCTGGCTTTTAAATGTTCTTTCATTAGATGCATACAAATTAGGAATATGTTTATAATATTATAGCATAACAAACAGAATCAGGTCAAAGTATAACACAACGTGATTGTTTTAGTTTTTATTCACATAAACATTCACTTTTTAGTTTTTACTCAAGTGCAATGTACAGACCTTAGCAGCATATGCTTTTGGGTTCAAATTTACACTTTGATCAGAGACCTTAAGGTTATTCTTTTAATTTTCTGTATTTTTTTCTACAAATTTTTACAAAATGTACAGTCATTATTAGTACAATATTGCCAATCAATCATGCCTTTACGACTGAATTACTTGACGTAGGTTCGTCCAGGGTTTTTATGTCTCTGTTGTGATGAAGAAAACTCTCAACTCAAACATAAAATTAATGTTGCAAAAAAAAAAGGTAAATACACATGTGCATTAACAGTCTTTCAAGTTATGGAAATTTCTAATTGGGTCGTCAGTGCTGTGAAAATAGCCATGAACCAGATTTTTTAATTTAACATCAACAAGATGATCCTTTGAGCAAATACTGGGAATAAAAAAATAACTTAAAATACAGATAGCATAACAGGAAAAGGCAGGTAATGTTTGAGACGGCCAATTTCACTATCTTTCTATTGACATTATATTCCTATGGGTAGACAAAGTGTATCACATTTAATCTGGGATAGATTCATTATCATTTAAAAAAATATATAACATCAGGTGAGACACTAAACAGGTCTGAGTGAGACTTGAAAATATATTTGCCACCACTAGGTGTCCCTGTGACATTTTGAGCTGTTTGTAAAGGGTGACCACATGACATCTCAGCAGGTTGACAAAGTGGCATTCGAAAATATACATACTGAAAGCTTATTAAAGAATACATGAATAACAAATATAATAATGGAGAAGGATGATTCTATTGGTATACAACAATAAACATCTTTACAGATGAATTGTGACTTGGTTAAATAATATATATCGAGGGTTAAAGCATACACACTAAAACGCACACAAAACGTAAATCTAAATCAAATGACATGAGAAGTATCTGTAAATGAAATAAACAAATGCAGGTGAATCATTGGTTAAACCTCTGGTAAAGTGGCATGCATTTCAAAGGTTGGGTCGGGGGCTTTACAAAGCAATTTGTAATGTGCTCGGTTTGTAAATGAACCCATTAAGTACAAATTACTCCATAATCACGGATCTCTACTCGCACTCTTAACTCCATTTTCTTTTCGTCTTTTGTGTCGACATCAAAACCGGCGACGTTTCCCTTTCCTTTCACGCAGGTCTCTGCCCAGAACGCCGTGTGTAAAGACACAGCGCTGACACACAAAGAGAAACCAGCGGAGAAATGACACGTCACCTGGGATTGAGGTATTAAAGCAGCAAGCTGTACCAACTCAAAAAAAAAAAAAGAAGAAAAATAAGACCCGGGGTGTCGTAATGGCACCATTTACATTAGTTTGTCACCATTACCTCTAGTCTGCACGCTCAAAATGGAGCTGAATTAACCTGTCTTTGCAATGTCAAACCCTACTGTTTTTTTTTCTTCCTTTTTTTCCATTTTAAAGTTGTACCAATGAGGCAAAGGAGGCGAGGAGAGAGAGAGAGAGAGAGAGAGGAAAATGAGGGACGCATCACTCTGACAGGACCTCTAATTGGACAGCGTGTCGGAGCTCTTCAGGGGCAGGCCATCCGGAAACGGCCAGATAATGACAAGACGGCGGCTGCCTTTCACTTTGGCGAAGGTTAACACACACACACACACACACACGTTTGAATGACGGCGACTGCAGAGCTGTCAGTGGAGTGAGAGAGAGGTGACCATCTTTCCATCTGCTGTGTTGGGAGAAAACTGTCCCTGTTTTTCACATATCCCGTTGTTGTCGATCACGTCGCTGGTAACCCTCGTTCTGCCAAAAGTCTCGCGAGAACTGGACTGCAAACATTAGAGTGAGCTCTGGAAACACACTACCCAAGTGTGTTACTGTTACATGCTTTTGTTTTTTTAATACTGGGGGGCAAATCCAAATTATTTTCTGTGGTGGATCAACATGTCATAATTATGAAAGCTTGTTTCCACCCCAGATCAGAACATTTTAAAAGATAATTGCAACTTTTTATCTCACAATTGCGAGTTTTACATCTAGCAATTCTGACTTTATTTCTCAGAATTGCGAGATATAATATCTCACAATTCTGACTATAACACTTTATTTTCGGACTTTAATATCTCACAATTGCGAGTTACAAAGTCATAATTGCGAGATATAAACATGTAATTCTGACTTTTTTTCTTGTAATATCTCAACATTTTGACTTTTATAACACACAATTGCGACATTATATCACGCAATTCTGACTTTATAACTCACAATTGAGTCTTCATATCAAGCAATTCTGAGATAAAAAGTCACAATTACCTTTTTTTTATTCTGTGGCATAAACAAGCTTCCAAACATAATGGACACGAACGCGTCCACATTTAGCCCCAGCGGCCACCACAACTTCCAGTGCAGAGCAGTGTATGGAAAATTGTGGGAAAATTAAGCACAAAATTATATCTTGGAAGTATTGCATGACAGGACAAAGCAATATTGATACAATCCACCGTCACACTAAAGGTATTTAAAGCTTCTGGAACTCATTACTAAAGCATTATAGTTTAATATAATATATTAAAATGGTATAGTTTTTATATATATAATATACTGTATTATAAAATAGTTTTTATACTACCACAGTTTGCTATGGGAGAATACTATAGAGTGGTGCAGGTATGACATAAGCAAATAAAACCCTCAAAAAACATGGTTATTATAGCTGGTAACCTCAAATGAACCAAGGTTTTACTACACTAACCATAGTTTAACCATGGTATTTGTGGTTATACCAATGGTAATCAATCCGCCAAAAACATGGTTACTACACTTTTACTATAATAAAACCATGGTTGATTTTCATAAGGGTAATTTAATCGTATTGCATGATTTTTTTCCAAATCAGTGAAGTGCAAATCCCAACAGTCGATTGTATCGGTCAACTCAACAGTCGGCTGTCTAAATGTCCAGAATCATGGAGGGATTCAATCGCGACAGACGGTAATGCTAATTATGCGAATGTGCTACCAACACTATAGCGGAGAGCGGGGAACAACCTAACGCACGGCTAGTTGTAACACCCTTGTTTTAAATACTTCCACACACCGCTAGCCTGACGAAACTGTGTGTATTTACTAGTTGCCATATCAAAAGTATATAGAGAAAAAAATGCGCGAAAATTCAGAAATCTTTGGAAGATATCACTGAACATTTATTTAAATTTCTTATGTTAATTTTTCATCTCTATTTTTGGGTGTTTATTTTAAATTAGACGAATCCGATATTATTTTAATCTCCAATTTGTTATTTAACAGTTGATATGTTTTTTTAATGGTTTGCTAACTATCAGAAGACACCAGCAGGGTTTAAATCCCAGTTGTGCAGAATGTTGTAACACTGTGTTACAATGAGACACTATTAGAACTATGCTATTCTATTCTATACTTTTATGAATTCTATTGAGAAAAAGGTGAATAAGTCTCAATGCTCAGAAATGATTAATTATTATTATGTTTTGAACTGTGTTGTATAGCTGTGTTTTCCGGTCTGTTCGTTGTCAACTCAAAAAATATTACATTTTTAATAAAAAATGCCATTATTTTTATATGAAAAAGTTAATAATTGTATTTTTTTGAGAACATATTTTAATTTGTCTTGTATATTTTTTATATAGCATTTTAAGCTGTCATATGGTTACAATGTACCCCACCTGTGGGGCATGTTGTCACATTTCACTTCCATTCTTTCGGGGTATAGCAAGAAAAAAAAATATATACTGTATTAATAAAAGAAAACCTCATAATTGTACTAGACATGTGGGAAACAATAAATTCTCTGAACCCTAAGTAGATTTGAAAAACTGAGAAAGTCAAAAAGCATTAGGTTGTGCCCTGCTCGGGTTACGGTTGAGGCTAGTACTTGTTTTAGTGTTGTGTAGACAATCAGAACTGTGATTGACATGAACAATGAAACCTGTAGGATCGCCTGTGGAGCGGGGTTTGGGCTTTACTGGTTTGGGGCTAAAACATTACGTTAACCCTTCAGAAGCTATGAAAGGCCAGGAAGAAAACGCTTCCATACCTCACCCGTACCCTTGGTAGCAACAAATAAAAACTGTGAGAGTTTGACAGAACAAGGTTTACCACCAAGTCGCGATTCTTGTCATCCCCTGTGGAGATTGTTTGGCAGTGGGATGTTGGTGACTTTAGGGGTGAGAAAGGGCTTCTGTGGCAACTGGATGGCAGGCGAAGTTGGTTTTGGTGACGAGGAGGACGATTACGCCCAGGTCAGGCTTCTGCATTCATACAGTCAGAGAGAAGTTTTCCTGCTCGGGAGGTTTTCTGACCCAGGTCCCTAATCCTGCTTCCCGTAGACCCTTCAACCACTGCAGCTTCACAGTCTGGTAGGTGCCGGCCGCCTGCTTCGCTTCACAGTACAGAGGCATACCACTCGCCCCACGGACCACCAGCTACGGAGAGAGGGAACCGAAGAAACAATGAGAGGAAAGAGGGATTCGACAGACAGAAGAGATGGTGAGAGTGCAAAACAAAACGAATGAGCCGGCACAAACGTGGCATTTGAGCAGCTGTGTAATCTCTCCATTTAAATTTCACAAGCAATTGAACATTCTCCGTGCTTTTGTGCGTTTCTTTGTCGCACTCACACACACACAAAAAAAAAAACGAGCAAAAAGGGGCGCGGTGAACGGAGAAAAGAAAAGTTTCTTTGGAGATTAGTGTGTGTGCTCTTGCGTCCCTGACTGCGAGCGCTGAGCGTTTGCCATGGGAGGCCGCTCAAGTGCTTTTCAAGATGATTACCATTTCCACAGTCATTAGACTTTAACTGCCAGCATTTGGTACAGCAGCCGGCATCTCTCCCATACATTTACATGATGAGGGCCTAATTCTGCCCTGCGTTTTTTTTTTAACGTCTCATAACAAATGGGAGCTGTCTGTTCTGGTTAATAAAAAACAGAATTATTCATCCTCAACTAGTTCTTTGGTTACACTTTATTCTGATGGTCCCCTTTAGATATTCTGTTGACCATAAGTGACGTTGGACCTACAAGTCAACTAACTCTCAAGAGAGTATTGGTTGAGTATTAGTTAGGGTTAGTAGAATAAGTTGACATGTACTCGCAAAGTTACTTATAGTCAGTATGTCTGTTGGGGATCATCAACATAAAGTGTTATCAGTTCTTTATATTGACCTGAGAAAACACCACCGGATCTATGCTGGGAACTGAAAGGTTATAGGTTTCATCTTCCTGTGGATCGAGACCCCTAACCTCAAACTGCTTGCACTCTAATAAGTTAATCCTAAAGGTGTGTATATGTTTGCAGTGATCTGCAAGGGCACCACTGGGATTTCTGGTGACCCTGGATATTTAATTGCCTTCGGGAAACATTCCCGACCAAAGACCTTTCCCCCCCGTGTTTCGACATACCTGGCGATTGGACCATTGGAAATGTGACAAAGTTATTATGAGCTTTAAGAGCGGCGATATGATGCAACTACTAATGAAAGTGAAGAAACCAACAGAACAGCGACTTCAGATTTATCGTTGTGAGTGTGAACGGGACTTAAAAGCCACTTCTCCACCGTCAAGCCAAACCATTATCATTGGTTAACCGGTCCATTCCGTGCCGGTCCGGCCCAGCAGGTCCGGATACGGTTTAATTTCCCCCCGTGGGGCTGATAACGGAGCTCTTTGTAATTTAATACAAATGCACCTTTGTGACGCAAGAGTGTACTGACGATATGAGATTGTAAATAGCGACCACGTTATGGCGTTGTGGTTGGCTAACCGTGCTGAGAATGCGTGCAGTGAAGTCGCCACTCAGGATTGGTCACTGTCTGTTGCTTGGCTGCCAGCGCACTATTTGAGCGAAGTAAACAACCGTTAGCCAACCGTGCTGAGAATCCCAGGCCGATAACGGTTTGTAATCCTGCCGTGCCGAACCAAGGTCAAATGGAAATATAACTGCAACCGGTCTGAGAACCATTCGACCTGATGGTGGAAAAGCGGCTATAAAACTCACCATGAAATCAAAATTGGCAGTTGTTCTTTTTTTAATACAATATTGCAGGTTATTATAAAAGATTTATCTGTGCACATCATTATTATTTTTTTAAGTAAACATTAACTTCCCCTCCCAATGACATCTCTTCTCTGATGAGTGTGTACCGGCGCGGAGGGCAAGATAATTATCCTCCCCTACAGCAACCTGTCACTCACATGAGATCACAGCAATTAACAAACGACAACGATGTAATCAATTCCCGGTGGATCAAATCAAGTCCCGCTCCTAGGTTGAGCCGGTTCACTCAGATGTACGTCACAAACAGGGAAGAAAAGACTATTGAAACTCCTGTTTCAGTCCAAATTTAAGACTATGTTTGTTATAAAATACTAGTGTACTGCAAACTGTGCAGTATGTACTGTACACTGCATACTTTTTAAGACGCTGTGTAGTGTGGAAAATGATTAACGCTGAACGTTTTGACTAGAGTATAGTACGTTGTGGTAACATAATTTAGCTAGTGGCGTTTAATTAGGAAATCAGGGGCCTGTTTCAGAAAGGAGGTTAAGTGAAAACTCTGAGTATGTTAACCCTGAAATGAGGGAAACTCTGGGTTTTCCGTTTCAGAATGGGAGGTATATCAAACCCGAGAAAGCAGAGTAAGTCAAGCCCGTTTCTGAAAGAGAGGTGACTTATACTCAGAGTCAGTTACCATGGCAACTTACTCTGTGAACCTAACCTGGTCGGGAGCAGGTTTTCTTCGGTAAACCCAGAGTTTCTTGCGGTCTCCTCCCCTTTTTTAAGAGAGGAAGCGGTGTTTTAAAACTTCATTCATTCTTTCTGTACATTTATTTATTGCTGTTTTTTCCGCTGTTTTAAAAAAGAAATTAATAAGATGAAGTATATATAACTCCTTAACTGGCAACTGAAAATACAGTACTTTTGAGTTACATCATGTAGTTCTAAACAAATTCTACAGAATTAAACTGTGGCATTTACTGAAAATCACTTGGGGGATAAGAATGTCCGTTTATACTTAGATATAAACTTCGATTCTATAGGCTACGCCACATACAAATGTGAATGTGTAGATTGTCTGATGTGTAGACACATAATATTAACATTACCCTGTAGGCCTCTCTGTGGCGCAGAAACTGTTTCTTACCCATCATCCTGTGAAGATGAGCATGTGTACACTTTATAACACTATTTGTCATAATTTCTGGTGTATTGAGTAGGCAACTTACAACTGTCTGGGGTTCTGCTGGGACAGGAGGCTCCAAAAGACAGATATTAGTCTCTAGATAGATATTAGTCCCAATATCAGAATCTATTGGGACCAACGAAAAACCCAACACAAAGTAAAATAAATGGAAATATCAAAAATACCCTATATAAAAAATAACACATAGACCTCTTACATTTTATGAAGGCCCTTGGATCTCCGGGAGTGACCGGCTCTGATGAAGGAATTCCCTCAGCCAAAAATGCTGCTGCACTGCTAGACACTGGATGCTATTTAGTTATGTAATATGTCAAATATTTGTAAAAGTCAGATAGCCTACACCCATGATATGCTCAAGCCTTACTGATTGAATTATGGTTTTATATATTTTTTATTTTCAGCTGCTGCCACATTCTTTTAATGCCTGCAGGATTGCACATAGCCTTCATGAAAATTTAAATTAGGTTGAATAACTGTTCTTCCAGTTTCACCTGATATTATAACAGTTACTCTAAAATAGTTATTAATTACAGACTACAAATGACATCTTCAACAGTGTAATTAGATTAATGTAATAATTACTATCTTTAGAAAGTATTGGTCTACTTATTAATTACTAAGTCCCATATCAACCTCAACCACTTGAACAATACAATGAGGAGAGACAAGACACTGCACTTTTAATGCTTTCAAAATTAACAATATACAAATGCATGAATTATTCTTGAATTGACCAAAGTGTGTAGAGGGAGAAGGTTACATTCAAAATATACCTTTTAAAAATGTATGTTAAATCCACTGTTGTTTTATACAGAATTGTTCTATAGTCGATGCAGCCTATTTAATGTAATTACATCATATTTTATTTTAAATTACAGAAGAATTAAGAGTAATCCCTTTAATTAAATTACAATATTTAGAATTACTTGGTAATTAATTTACACCCAACACTGTATAACAGTAATTCCTCTTTGTGTCTGGCGCTGTTGCCATGGTGACTCATAATATCTGGGCTCCATTGATAATGGCTTTTTATAGTTGTGGTGCACGCGCTTAACTCAGAGTCAGTTAACTTAGAGTTGATTGAACTAACTAATTTCAGCTGATCTGAAACCGAAAACTCAGAGTTTTCCATCTCAGGGTAAGTCAACTCAGAGTTCAAGTTTTAACTCAGAGTTGGTTGAACCTCTTTATTGAAACAGGCCCCTGGTTATTTGCGTTTGTGTTAGAAAAATATCCACCTTTACAAACTGTAATCTCTAACTTCCGCTAACTGTCATACGCGGGTTCACAAGAGACTGGCGTTTCCAGAGTTGGATGCAGGCGTAGCGTAAGTTCCGGTGACGAACTTGGATAGATGCTCTTCTTTGATGGATAGATGCACTTCTATGATGGATAGATGCACTTCTATGATGGATAGACACACTTCTATGATGGATAGATACACTTCTATGATGGATAGATGCACTTTTATGATGGATAGATGCTCTTCTTTGATGGATAGATGCACTTCTATGATGGATAGATGCTCTTCTATGATGGATAGATGCACTTTTATGATGGATAGATGCACTTTTATGATGGATAGATGCACTTTTATGATGGATAGATGCACTTCTATGATGGATAGATGCACATTTATGATGGATAGATGCACTTCTTTGATGGATACATGCACTTCTTTGATGGATTAGATGCACTTCTATGATGGATAGATGCACTTCTATGATGGATAGATGCACTTCTATGATGGATAGATGCACTTCTATGATGGATAGATGCACTTTTATGATGGATAGATGCACTTTTATGATGGATAGATGCACTTCTTTGATGGATAGATGCACTTTTATGATGGATAGGTGCACTTCTTTGATGGATAGATGCACTTCTATGATGGATAGATGCACTTCTATGATGGATAGATGCACTTCTATGATGGATAGATGCACTTCTATGATGGAGAGATGCACTTCTATGATGGATAGATGCACTTTTATGATGGATAGATGCACTTCTTTGATGGATAGATGCACTTTTATGATGGATAGATGCACTTTTATGATGGATAGATGCACTTCTATGATGGATAGATGCACTTCTATGATGGATAGATGCACTTCTATGATGGATAGATGCACTTCTATGATGGATAGATGCACTTCTTTGATGGATACATGCACTTCTATGATGGATAGATGCACTTCTATGATGGATAGATGCACTTCTATGATGGATAGATTGCCACTTCTATGATGGATAGATGCACTTTTATGATGGATAGATTAGGGGTGTGCGATATTACGATTTTTTGATCGTGGACGATTAAAATGTCTCCACGATCTGCTTTTGAAGAAATATCGTAGTATCGTGCATTTTATCAGTTTGCATTTCTGGCGCCTCCGTCTCAACATACTGTACAGCGCGACGTATATTCACATGAAATGCAGAGGAACGGGACACTGTAGTTCATAAAAATTAATTATTTGCATGTGCTTTAAAGCCTTGCCGGTTAAACATGTCATTCGCTGCTGATGCGCTGTTCTAACTGAGCGCAAACACCCGACGCGCGCACATGCACTAAAAGCCTGTCTAACAGCGTCTGATTACTGGGCTAAGTTATCTTTCGAGTCTTATTGCGCTAATACTGTCAAATACACACAAGGTTTACATAAACAAAGTTGGTTATGTCTAAAGTGAAAGAACAATAGAAAAAAATTAAGAAAAAATCTGCTTGTCAAATGCGTGTGGACTCGTTGCGCGCAGATCTTAAAGAGACAGTAGCCCTAATAGTAAACATGCTGCCGCTTGTCCTTAAAGGGACAGTTACCCCAAAAAAAATAAAAAATTCTGTCATTATTTACTCACTCTCTAATGTTGTTCCAAACCTGTATTAATTTCTTTCTTGTGCTAAACACAAAAAAGATATTTTGAGGAGTGTGGCTAACCGGGCGGTTGCTGGTCCCCATTGACTACCTACCATAGTAGGAAAAAACTATTATGGAAGTCACTGGGGTACATCAACTGTTTGGTTACCCACATTCCTCCAAATCACTTTTATTTTCAACAGAAGAGGGAGACTTATTCGGGTTTAAAACGGCTTGAGAGGATTTAAATTTTTGGGAGAACTATCCCTGTTAATAAAACAACAAAATACAAAGAGCATCTCACTCATCTCACTCTTGACTGAGAACTTTAATAGTAGCTTTAATAAGAATCAATGTAAAATTTATACAGTGAAGTCTATGTTGTGTTTTATTTTCATATTTGTTCATTTAATTACTTTCTTCAATGCTGTTAAATACACATTGTAGCTGAAAAAATAAAGCACTGTTTATTTAATTTGTATATTAAGTTGTGTATGTGTATCTTTGTTCTTAATTTTTAATAACAAATAAAATGACAAAGATTTTTTATCTTCGCCACTTTGGCCTTAATGTCTGCCATTCATTTTTATTTTATATTTTGTTACTAAGGCTTTGTTTTTAAAATAGGGACATTAGTTTGGCTGTGATGCTCAGTCACTTGCAAAATAGTAAAACCAACATGAAAAGGAATCGTGATAAAATCGTGAATCGTGATTTTCCTGAAAAAAATCGTGATATGATAGTTTTTGCCATATCGCCCACCCCTAGAATAGATGCACTTTTATGATGGATAGATGCACTTCTTTGATGGATAGATGCTCTTCTTTGATGGATAGATGCACTTCTTTGATGGATACATGCACTTCTTTGATGGATAGATGCACTTTTATGACGGATAGATGCACTTCTATGATGGATAGATGCACTTCTATGATGGATAGATGCACTTCTATGATGGATAGATGCACTTTTATGATGGATAGATGCACTTTTATGATGGATAGATGCACTTCTTTGATGGATAGATGCACTTTTATGATGGATAGATGCACTTTTATGATGGATAGATGCACTTCTATGATGGATAGATGCACTTTTATGGACTTAAAAGTAACAGCCATTCACTGCCATTAGAAAGCTTGGAAGAGCCAGGACATGTTTTAATATAACTCTGATTGTATTCGTCTGAAAGCAGAATGTCATATACACCTAGGATGACTTGAGGGTGAGTAAATCATGGTGCCCCTAGTGGCAACACTTAGAATGCAATACCTACGTGTGTCATGAATTTTGAATCTAGTTAGTGTGTGTGCATTCATGTCATTTAACAATTTAAGATGCCGGCATCATGTCTGTGGTGTTAAATAGACTCTTTTTATTCAAAGGTAAGCTCACCTTGCGATAGAGTCTGATCCAGCGTGCAAAAAGCCGCATGCTTGCAGAGTCTGGACGGCGCTCCGGAGTCCCTCCTCTTCCCAGTAAACGCGTTGAGAACCTCCAGCTGGGGGGTCGCCTGCCGTCCAGTTGACGCTGTAACACACGGACTTCCCCTGCTGCCGGCAGTCACCGTTGCTCAGGCCTGCGCACGCAAGAAAAGAGAGCGAGACTTAGTTGGAGAAAGCAAGAGCACTCGAGGGGAGGTTCTATTTAGCATGTGATTGCTGAAGTGTTTCATTAGCAGGCGAGCATGTCTGTGTGTCATCTGTGCTATCTTTGAGGTAAACACTGGTTCCAGGCACAAAGGATCTCTCGGGCTCCTCAATCATTGCCGCATCGCTACACCAATTAGCATGGCATTCTTTCTTTCTTAAAGTGGAGAGTATGATAGCATGCCCATGAGCTGTGCTGCCGACTTCTGAATCGCTTTGCATGAAACACAACGGCGTAACATGTTTTAATGCGGGTAGCATGTTTGCTAAACTGTGGAGTGAATTGATAAAGAAGAGAATTTTGACAGCTTTGCTAATATTTACTGCAAAGTCAAGACTAATATTCATAAACTTGGTGTTTATGTTTAGCAGAACATGCTAGCAGAGGAGTAATTTTCACCCAAAAATGCAACTTTTGTAATTTTTTACTGATCCACTCAAGTTTCAAACCTGTGACTTACTTTCTGCTGAGAAATATTGTACTATTATGTATAATGGGGCCTGTGACTGCCGAGCTCTGAATGGACCATATGCCTTGTGCGCTATATTCAATGTCTTATGAAGCCATGTGACAACATTCTGTGAGGAAAAGGACTCATTTTATGCATTATTTGCTGGAGCTCCTATCCCGAAAAAGAGCAATTGTGGGCATTGTGTCTCTCTTTGTTTTTCCACAGTAAAAAGTAAATCATATAGCATTTTCATTTTAAGATGATCTATTCCTTTAATCCTCCTGCAAATCTCAAAATCTCCATCCAGGGCTTCAAACAGGTGGACTAAACGGTCTGCTATAATAATGTGCATATATCCTTTAATGCCGTAACGCAGCGTCCTTCTTGGAACCTCGCTCGCTCTTTCACGGTGTCATTTCACACTCTTCCTTCCGTTTATCCCTATATGTCTATAATCGAGCACTTAATTTGTATTTTACCTCGAGCAGGCTTCATCATTTACTGTCAGTCACAATGTTGTCGTCTATCCATCATGCCGAGTATTTTACACAAGATGCTGCTAAATTTGATCGCTCTGTATTTGACATAAAGCTACTCTTAAGTGCCACTTTGTATCTTCTAAAAGTGATGTGTGAAAGTGTATGACCCGTATTTGAAGGACATCCTCACTAAAGTCCTGCAATCTCATTTTTGCTGTCACATGGTAGGTTTGAGTTAATCATGGAAGAGTTTCACTGTATGAAGGTTACGGCACCTTCACCACTACAACATGAATTTGAGTTTCCAGTCTGGTCCATTTGCTGGTCTAGTCTGGTTTAATGCTGGTCAAGCAGGTGAACCAGCCAATTTAGCTGGCGAAGCGGAAGTCTTGCTGCTTAAACTAGTTATGTAACTTGTTAAGCTAGTGTGCTTTGTTTAAATGAACACTCAACTTTTTTTTGGAAATAGACTAATTTTCCAGCACCCCTAGAGGTTAAACAGTTGAGTTTTAAGGTTTTCGAATCCATCCAGCCGATCTCCGGGTCTGGCGGTAGCACTTTTAGCATAGCTTAGCATAGATCATTGAATCTGATTAGACCGTTAGCATCTCTCAAAAAAAAATGACCAAAGAGTTTAGACATTTTTCTTATTTAAAACTTGACTCTTCTGTAGTTACATCATGTACTACGACCGACAGAAATGAAAAGTTGCGATTTTCTAGGCCAAAATGACTAGGAACTATACTCTCATTCCTGCGTAATAATCAAGGAACTGCCGTACCAGCAGCGCAATGATATTACAAACTTAGTGCTGGTCACGTTGGAAGTTACAGAGCTGGGGACTATTTTCAGGCGCTGTGTAATATCATTGCGTCTGCTGGTACGGCCTACAGAAGAGTCAAGTTTTAAATAGGAAAAATTTCGAAACTCTTGGTAATTTTTTTGAGAGAGATGCTAACGGTCTAATCAGATTTAATGATCTATGCTAAGCTATGCTAAAAGTGCTACCACCTGACCCTGAGATCGGCTGAATGGATTCGAAAACAGAAACTCGACTGTTTAACGCTAGGGGAGCTGGAAAATTAAGTGTTGCTTTAATGCTTTGCTAGCTCTTCTTCATCCCAGTAGTTGGGACTTTATACTGACACCTACTGGCCTGGGTGCATTAAGTTTGTTTACTAACTACATTAGTTTATCTTTTGTTCCTTTTTCTTTTTAAATGTATATTCATGGATTCAGTCTGAATGGATTTTCAGTTGTGTGACACAGCTGGTCATGTGATCGCAACATGGTGTCCATGAGGTTACAGCCTCCATGTCTAATAAAAATGTACTCTTGGAAGACTATTTCATCTCATGTATGTGTATATTATTTTAATATTTCTTAACCTTTAGCACCTTCATATTCTGCACATTTATTATACAGTACATTGTTTGTAAAATACTATTGTTTAGAGCTTCAATCTAACACCTGTACAATAAAATGCAACCTACGTTAAGTAAAACACATTTTAATGACCTCCTCTGTGCATAAGTATGACTAAATAATGAGTCAATAATAAACAAATAATGAGTCACAGGAAAAGTTTGAAGGAAATAAGTCATTTTTATTTTCCCTCAAGCTGTCTTCATTTACTGATTTACTGTCACTAATGATTTTGTCTATCCTTCATATGCAGAGTATTTTTCACTAGAATGCTGCTAAAACACTCACTGTATTGTATTTGAGATAGGCCTACAGCTATACCTAATCTACTATATATATATATATATATATATATATATATATGCTGTGCTAAAGCATCTGAGCATTTAGTGCAGGTTTGACCACTAGGGAGAGCCTCACATTTGCTTCCTCTATGATAAGAGATCTCGGCCGCTTCTTGGGAACTCTGCACCCTTTTTGATGGCTATGCCTAAAATAACCAGTCCATTTTCCCCAACAAGAGAGCCCAGACAAAGAAAGAGAAGCTCATCAATGGTGGTGAAAAGGGCCGTGCCGGAGACATGCGGCCCACTGGGCGTGAGAGGAAGAGTGAATGGATCTCTCTCCTCTTCAATGGAAGTGATAAGGTGTTTGATGAGATTGACTTGGAGGATGGGTAGATCCAATAGAGCAGTCCGTCTGCCATACTGAGGCTCAAGAGAGCAGATTAACAAAGTGATGGAGCGAGACAGAGTGTCCTCCGTGCGCTTAAGGTCACATCTGCTAGAGCACTGGCAAAGGTCTGAGGTTTAACAGTGCATTCAAGCTATACATTTTATTGATATGTGTGTTCCCTTAGAATTAAACCCATAACCTTGGGCTTGCTAGTGTAAAGCCTAAAGTATACTTTGCTCGTCCTCGTTTCGCGACAGTCTGCGTGACGTAATTTTCGCTATCAGGAGGGTCTAGTACTGACGTGCAGCCCAATTTTTGTGTCCACTCAGGCAGTACATGTTCAACAGTGCATTGCAATGTGAATTGAGACAGAGGAGTCTACTAGGTGGAGATGCATGTAACCGGTCCTACTCGACCCGCTCCGAGTGGGATTTGAACCGCGGTTTCTGGTGGGGGAGGCGGGCACGCTAACAAGGACTAAAGACTGCAGCCAGTAGCGTCAGTAGCTAGCTTGCTCTTGAGGCCAGGGGAGTGAGGTTTACATGCACAGCTCTTACTGACCTACGTTACACCCGACCCCTTTAACCTCACTCCCACCCGGGTCACGGCACCAAATGTAACCGATCCTACTCTACCTTTTCAGAGCGGGATTCAAACCGGGTCTCCGGCGTTCTTACTGGCCTATGTTACATATGCATAGTCGTGATGTATTGTGCAGTAGTTCGAAGAGTGCGGAAAGAGCAATACAAAACACGTTGAAATAGGAGGAAAACATTTTTAAATAAGCGAAATTGATGAGCATTAGTATAAGGAGATCAGAAAGTACCCACATTTTTACAATTTATGTTTGAAAGACTACAAAACCCAGATAGTAACATAGTGTTGGCCCAGATCCAGGCCACATCTGGTACATGTGGATTCCACGCATACCAGATGTTGGCCGGATCTGGGCTGACACTGTTGCTGTTTGGGAAATGTGTTCAGGTCGGCAAATTCATGGAGAGAAATGAGCAAGAGTATGTTCTAAACATGAGATGGCCAAACCTGGGCCTCAACTTACTTGCGAAACAGTCGACCGGCATGGGAGGTCGGCATGCTAACAAGTCACTAGAGCGAATCTTGAGGCCATCGGAGAGAGGTTTACAAACACAGCTCTTACTTCTTGCCCTGCATTACTCTTACCCCCTCTTTAGCATCCTAGGAATCCCACCTCCCATGCCAGTTGATCCTGATCGGAGCGGTGCAAGTATAAGACCAGCTACACTAGCATCCTGCTCTACAGGGATCTACAGTACATTTTAGCTGGGACCTTCATATTTTATAATGACCAAACAAACACGGTCGTACACATACTATTGCTCAGAGGCTATTTAACATTTAGTGAATAGAGAAAAGAAAGTACCGCTGAGTAAAGGCTGGTTTCGGCGGGTAGCAGTTGGGCAGAGGGCCGAGTCTCTCCAGCCGGTGGTTCATCATCCTCGAGAAGTGACCCGTGTGTCTCAGGCTGCCCACCGTCAGGCTGTACAGATACACCGGCTCCACAAAATGACTGAGCAGCGCCCCCTGCAGGCCGAGCACATTCCACCTGTAGAGAGTGCAAAGGGGTTAGGAAAAGTCTAGTCTCGTCCCAGGCTTTTGACTGTGTAGTTGAGCATATTACGCACACACTTAATTAAAGAGCAGACACACATTAGCAATATTTTGGCGAAATTTCACTTCCATTGTCAATAGTGTAGCTATGTATGATACGCGGCTCACACAGAAGTCACTTTTAATTAAACAATCAATGCAGCGAATCAAAAAACTTGAACCGTTCCGAAATCTACGCACTCACAAAAAATTCACAATCGTGTGTTTTCCTATTTAAATGATTTCTCTTGCGAATATTCGGCAAACAACGGTAAATGTGACCAGACCTTTAGACAGGAAGACTCCTGATCAGCAGGTGTAAACCACATTTGTGATTTCCAGCAACTATGTATTCTTCATAAGTGCCCTTTGTATCAACCCAGTATTCACGAAAATTACGTTAAGAGAGCCAATCAGATTAGAGCTTGTGATTTAAGCCAGTTTGTGCCAATTCTGTGGGCGGGATGAATAGATTGATTGATTGATAGATCAGATATATGAGAATGAGATATATGTCAGATAAATGAGAAAATGGCTATTTTTCAGAGTTACATTTGATCACAGGCTTAATTGAGACCGAATCTCACCAGACTGAATAAACATTTTGTTTTTAACCTCAGACTGTAAGCTAATGCATTTATGAAAAGCACAATCATTTACCAATATTAAGCAGCTAATTTTTACATCACTGTTCTTTTGCTTAATTAATGTCTCTTTATCATGCCGGTAATGATTGCAGGCGCCTCTCTCTCTCTCTCCGCTCGTCCCTGTTCATGACTAATCAGCCATTATAGTTTTTGCTTTCCCAAGCAGTCAATTAACACGGGTCGCTCTTTAAGAGCTGCCGCCCAGCGTCTCAAATCCGTTTACCTGAGCAACAATCTGCTTGTGAAATCTCCTGCGTATCCAGACAAAATTATTTTCTATTCTCTCTCTTTCTATCTGAGATTCTAGCACAACAGAAATGACTGGGCTTGCAATATTAATTTACCCAGGAGGCAACGCTGTGAATTAGAAACATCTTTTAATTCTCATTGAAGAAAAGCCATCTGGCCGCTGCAGAAACGCAAACGGTAGACGCTCCTCCTAACCTCCCTCATCCCTCCATCATCTCCCTCCTCTTGCCCTCCCTCTCTCCAGTGCTGTAAAACGATGGACCATTAAAATAATGTGTTCATCTACATAAAACTCAAATGGAATATGACGGATCATATTCACAGGCATGCCATTTATGCCTTCAATTAAAGCACTCATCAACTTAATTAAACATTCACTCCACTCAATCAGCCTGGCATACCTTACTGCCTCCAGACAATAATAACACCGGCCATAACTCTGCAAAAGTAAGATCGCTGTATCGAGTCCAGGGTCAAAACATCTATCTTATGCTATAAAAATATTAACTGGAAACATATTTTTTGCAATGTAATTGCAGTGGGGCCTATCAACCTGATACTTAATTTTAATGATAATAATTATTTTATTTCATGTTTTATTTCATAATGTTCCATTAGGCCTATCAATCTGATACTTTTTATAAATTGTATTTTATATTGTTAATATATCTAATATTTTTGTTATTTTAGTATTGTTACTGTTATTATTATTACAATTATTTTATAAAATGTAATAAAATAAAGTACATTTTATTTGATTGCTATTTCATATTTAAAATATTATATTACTTATTCTTAATATCTTATGCTATATAAATATTTACTGGAAACAAAATACATATTTAGAAATGTGTTGTTTGCAATGTTAATGCAGTGGGGCCTAATCTGACACTTTTAAAATTAATTTTATTTCATATTCTCAATATATCTAATATTTAATTTTTATTCATTGTATTTATTTATTTATGACATATAAATATTTACTGGAAACAAAATATATATTAAGAAAATGATTTTTTTGCAGCCCATTATCACAGAGCTTTCCTGTGGCGGGAGGGGGGAGATGGAGGATAATGATGTGAGGTCAGGGAAAATGATGAAGGGATGAAAAAAACGACTGCGACTAAGGATGAAAAACAGGGAGCGCTGGTTGAGGGCAGTGGAGATGAATGGAGTTGGTCTATAAGGGACTATAAGGACTTTAAACCTGTTTTCCAGCCTGCTCTTGATGGTGACCTTGATCAACGGCTCCTCTGAGTTGTGGGCTCAACAAAAGAGCGGGAGAACTCAACGGGACACAGAATGGAAAAGGAGTGGCACTCAGAAAAAAGATCTAGATGCTCTATTCGGTCTTATTCTGTGTGTGTTTTTTTAAAAGTAATTACTTTAACCCTGTACGATGACCTAGCCAGATAGAGTCAGACCCTTGTGGTCCTGGATGATGCAATCTGATTGGTCAAATTAATGGCCCAGGGGAGAGAGCTTCACCTTGGTGTGACTGTGTGTCGATGTGTCCAGACTAACATACACACATTACATGTAGGGCTTAGAGATTTACTGACAGGAATTTGTCGACTGGTATTGATTTGATTATTGCTTCTATTACAATCATGTTTACAGCTCACACACTTTAGGGTTCTAAACATTTCAACGAGAGAAGAGCAAATGAAGAAGAGCTTGCTAGAAAAAAAGTGTATTTTCCCCGTTATTGAAATTAGCCTCTGCTAAGCCCCACCCCTTAGATACTGTTGCTATGCTCTGAGAGGCAATTACACTTGGATGAATCCATAAAAAAAGAAAACATGCAGTCACCTCAAAAAAAAAAAAAATATATATATATTGCATAAAGTTTTTTTTAAAATATATATATATATATATATATATATATATATATATATATATCTCCCAAAAATATCATAGGTAGTTTTCTACTTTTAATAGATTCAGAAAATTGGCATACATTCTCATTTAAAAAAAAAAAAAATCTTATCATGAAAACCCATGCATTACAGTATGTACATTTTAAACAGTTGATACTGCATGGTAGTTTTTGTTGTATTGCCTTTAATTCATGCTGAAATAATAGTTTTTTTTTAAATCATTGTATTACAGCATTTTCTTTTTTATTGTGATACAGTATTACAGTATTGGGAATCTAATGAGAATTACCATTTAGACAATTAGGAATTACAAATTTTTTTTGGTAACATGATAAAGTGGGTGGACAATGTGCGTATAGTGACATGCAAAATACAATGTGTTATTTTAATAATTTTAGTTAAAAGTATGCGTTGAGAATATTACTTCAGTATAACTCAAAATCACAGTCTGTTACACACACTTAAAGCAGAAGTCAAGTAAACAGAAATGTTCACAATCACACTTCTCAGGTTGTCAAAGTGCACATAAACAAACAGAAGGCAACTGATGGTGGTAATTATATCAAACATATGGCAGTCAGCTCAAACACGTGTGTGTGTGTGTGTGTGTGTGTGTGTGTGTGTGTGTGTGTGTGTGTGTGTGTGTGAGAGAGAGAGAGTTATCTCTGGGCAGTGCGATTCACAAATTCATAGAGAGTGTCATAGACAAATCCGTGTCAAAGTGACACAATGTCTGAAGCTGGAGTGATCACACTCTTGGAGAAATGCCTCAGCAAATATTCATCTGCTCAAATCAGCTGTTACACACGAACTGACTGTTACACGAACTGACTGTTACACTAACTGACTGTTACACTAACTGACTGTTACACTAACTGACTGTTACACTAACTGACTGTTACACTAACTGACTGTTACACTAACTGACTGTTACACTAACTGACTGTTACACTAACTGACTGTTACACTAAATGACTGTTACACTAACTGTTACACAAACTAACTGTTACACTGACTGTTACACTAACTGACTGTTACACTAACTGTTACACAAACTAACTGTTACACTGACTGTTACACTAACTGACTGTTACACTAACTGTTACACTAACTAACTGTTACACTAACTGACTGTTACACTAACTAACTGTTACACTGACTGTTACACTAACTGACTGTTACACTAACTGACTGTTACACTAACTGACTGTTACACTAACTGTTACACTAACTGACTGTTACACTAACTGACTGTTACACTAACTGTTACACTAACTGACTGTTACACTAACTGTTACACTAACTGACTGTTACACTAACTGACTGTTACACTAACTGACTGTTACACTAACTAACTGTTACACAAACTGTTACACTGACTGTTACACTAACTGACTGTTACACTAACTGACTGTTACACTAACTGTTACACTAACTGACTGTTACACTGACTGTTACACTAACTGACTGTTACACTGACTGTTACACTAACTGACTGTTACACTAACTGACTGTTACACTAACTGTTACACTGACTGTCTGTTACACTAACTGACTGTTACACTAACTAACTGTTACACTGACTGTTACACTAACTGACTGTTACACTGACTGTTACACTAACTGTTACACTAACTGACTGTTACACTAACTGACTGTTACACTAACTGACTGTTACACTAACTGACTGTTACACTAACTGACTGTTTACACTAACTGTTACACTAACTGACTGTTACACTGACTGTTACACTAACTGTTACACTAACTGACTGTTACACTGACTGTTACACTAACTGTTACACTAACTGACTGTTACACTAACTGACTGTTACACTAACTGACTGTTACACTAACTGACTGTTACACTAACTGTTACACTAACTGACTGTTACACTAACTGTTACACTAACTGACTGTTACACTAACTGACTGTTACACTAACTGACTGTTACACTAACTAACTGTTACACAAACTAACTGTTACACTAACTGACTGTTACACTGATTGTTACACTAACTGACTGTTACACTGACTGTTACACTAACTGACTGTTACACTAACTGACTGTTACACTAACTGTTACACTAACTGACTGTTACACTAACTGACTGTTACATTTTACAATATTACTGTTTTTACTGCATTTTTGATCAATTAAATGCAGCCTGGTGAACATGAGACTTCGTTCAAAACATAAAAAAAATATATTACAGTATAAATATACACGGTGTGTGTGTGTGTGTGTGTGTGTGTGTGTGTATTTATATATAATTAAAAATATACAAATATTGTAAAATAGTAATACAATTTAATATAACTTTTTTATTTTAATATATTATAAAATTTATTTTATTCCTGTGATCAAAGCTGAATTGTCAGCATCATTACTGCATTCTTCAGTGTCACATGATTGATGATTCAATTCAATTCAATTAAATTTTTATTTATATAGCGCCATTACAACAACCAGAAGGTGCACAAGGCGCTTTCCATAAAACACATAAAAAAAGACAGCAGTATATAAAAATGACAAGTTAAAACCAATTTAAACAGTAAAAACAAAATAGATAGCACACCGCCTAAACAAAACAAAACAAGTGATTACGTGTTGAAAGCCTTCTTGAAAAGAAACGTCTTCAACTGCGATTTAAAAACACTAAGCACAGTTATGTTACGAAGGGTAGTAGGTAAGGCATTCCACAAAGTAGGTCCCTGAATGGCAAAAGATCGGCCTCCAAACTTTTTATATCTAAACTTGGGGATAATCAAAGAGGTGTACTGAGAGGAGCGGAGGGTTCTGGCAGATTGGTATACAGTGACCAGCTCGGAAAGGTATGCCGGGGCCAGACCATTGATGGCCTTAAAAACAAACATCAGAACCTTATACTCCTAAACCGTACCGGGAGCCAGTGAAGTGAGCAGAGGACGGGGGTTATGTGTGATCTAACATATTATGGGGGTTATGGGGGTTAAATGATCAATACTTTTTATTCAGTAAGGATGCATTAAATTGATCAAAAGTGACAGTAAAGACATTTATAATGTTACAAAAGATTCCATTTCAAATAAATGAAATATAACTTTCTATTCATCAAAGAATCCTGAAAAAAATGTTCAAAACTGGTTTCAACATTGATAATAATAATTCATGTTTTTTGAGCAGCAAATCATATTAGAATGATTTCTGAAGGATCATGTGACACTGAAGACTGGAGTAATGATGCTGAACATTCAGCTCTGATCACAGGAATAAATGTTACATATAATCAAATAGAAAACAGTTATTTTAATTGTCATAATATTTAAAAATATTACTTTTTATGCATTTTAAATCAAATAAATGCAGTCTTGGTGAGCATAGGAGACTTCTTTTAAAAACATTAACAATCTTACCGATCTCAAACTTTTGAACGGCACTGTATATATATATATATATATATATATATATATATATAGAAGACTGTATATGTATATATATAGTCTTCTATATATATATATAGAAGAACACTGATGAATCATGCACATTAGGTCCAGATTAACACTGTGACGTATCCCATACAGAAGCTAATTATTGAAGGATTATGAAAGCACAGCTCGTCATAAGACAGTAATGGTGATCACGCCAGTCCCAGAGCATGGGTTTGAATAACTCCCTTCCTCAAGGCAAATATCACACCAACCTTTCCCTCGGCCATTATAATGCCGTGTAAAAGTCGCGCTGCTTAAACGAGACTAACTCGCCCTCATAAAAACTAATCCTCTCATAAAAATAAACCTTAAATCAATACACTACCAGCACTTGAGCTTCACAATCACGCTTCAGAGATGGGCGGCCTGCTTTGTTGAATCGCTTTAAAACGGCACAATATCACCTAGGCTATACATATACACTGCAGGACTTAATGTTACAGTAAATCCAATATTTTGGCACTTATCTTTTTTTTTTTTTTTTTAAATATATATATTTTTTGCCAAATTACGATTTCTGACTTGACTTGAGCTAGCCTATACATCACATAATGGCAAAAAGGGATAATTCAATATGAGTTTTCAGATGTACACTACAATTACATTTTTATAGAGTAATTAATACTTTTACTCATTAGGGATGCATTCAATTGAACACAAGTGACATTTACAATGATTTGTAGAATGTTACAAAAGATTTCTATCTCAAATAAATGTTGTTCTTTTGAACTTTCCATAGCAAAAAATCATAAAAATGACGGTTTCTACAAAAATATTAAGCAGATCATCTTAGACTGGGATCAGAGCTTTCATTGAATGTCTTCTCACTCGTGTTTGATTACTGTCTTTTCTTTGCACTGAAGTTTGAGTGAATGTTCAGTGTTTTTGATACTGACCTGGAAATCTTGTCTGTGCAAGACATAGTGATGAGCCGTTCTCCCTGAAGGACCCCGTCCCACGTCTGAACGGGACCCGTGCACTTCACCGGCAGCGTCCCCTCCCCGGATTCAATCTTTGTCCGTAAGTGGCTGTGAAACTTCTTCACCAAGTGTCTGTTGCTGTGCACTGTGGGAAAAAAGAGTGCTATAGGGTCAATATCGGGATGCTCCTTTTTAATGGCTTATATATTCATTTATTAAAAAACTGCAATTCACACATACAACATAATTTAACTTTTGTCTGAAAAGATCCACTGTCGAGGTCAATATTTAAAATGTCTCTTAAGATATCTGATAATTTGACCTCTTTTATGACAAGGCAAATATAGTTCAGGTTGAAAATGTCATGTGATACAACTTCCCAAAATATGGATGGATGGTTGGATGGATGGGTGGATGGATGGATGGATGGATGGATGGATGGGTGGATGGTTGGATGGTTGGGTGGTTGGGTGGATGGGTGGGTGGGTGGATGGATGGATGGATGGTTGGATGGGTGGGTGGGTGGGTGGGTGGATGGATGGTTGGTTGGTTGGTTGGTTGGTTAGATGGGTGGATGGTTGGATGGGTGGGTGGATGGATGGGTGGGTGGATGGGTGGATGGATGGATGGATGGATGGGTGGATGGTTGGATGGTTGGGTGGTTGGGTGGATGGGTGGGTGGGTGGATGGATGGATGGATGGTTGGATGGGTGGGTGGGTGGGTGGGTGGATGGATGGTTGGTTGGTTGGTTGGTTAGATGGGTGGATGGTTGGATGGGTGGGTGGATGGATTGATGGATGGGTGGATGGGTGGGTGGGTGGATGGATGGTTGGTTGGTTGGATGGATGGGTGGATGGATGGATGGGTGGGTGGATGGGTGGATGGATGGATGGGTGGGTGGATGGATGGGTGGATGGATGGATGGATGAATGGGTGGATGGATGGATGGATGGGTGGATGGATGGGTGGGTGGATGGATGGATGGATGGATGGATGGATGGATGGGTGGATGGTTGGATGGGTGGATGGGTGGATGGATGGATGGATGGATGGATGGATGGATGGATGGTTGGATGGGTGGGTGGATGGATGGGTGGGTGGATGGATGGATGGATGGATGGATGGATGGTTGGATGGGTGGATGGTTGGATGGGTGGGTGGATGGATGGATGGATGAATGGATGGATAGATTGATAGTGATGACCAGAGGCAATATTTGTTTAATGTCCCTACAAGTTCCAAACCTGTAGGTTTCAAAATAAAGTGTTACCAAAAAAAAGTTTTTGAAAATAATGATTATGTCTGCACAAACATTCAAGGTGCAAAAAAACAAGTTGTCCCACATGAGATTTTTAGAGTCATTGCATTTTTCAAAACCACATGAAATCACATGAAACCTTGACACATGTGTAGCATTTGGACACTTCTGGTCTGTATTAGACACATCATGTGCAAGAGATCAGAAGAGATGATACAGACAAGCAGAGAATCTTACAATCAGAGGTGATTTCGTACGGCGAGTTCACACGGGCGTCCCCGCAGGGCGAAGAGCTGATGTACATGTGGAAGAGGACATTCTCTCGCAGTCTCAAACACGAGTCTTTGTGCCGTACGAAGATCGATTGTTCCCAGTCTTCTTTCCTTTTGCTTCAGAGTGATCACAGACCCCAGGCGGAAAGACAGAAGAAAGAGGGGAGACATGAGAAACAACCACGTCTGAAAGTGTTCAGCGCTCACATTCCCGGCTAATAATGGGCCAGAGACACAAAGGAGACAAATATTGGCCTTGCCGCGACCAAGGCTAGTTCCGTCACTGTCACATTCCCCTCTCGCACTCGCGCTATTACTCTGTCAGAACAAGGCGAAAATAAACGGCCGAGAGAACGGCGCGCTGTAATTCTTTAACCCAGATGATCTGTGGCTAGTCAGCTGTAGGGAGGACACGGCGCTTCCAGCAGAGCCGCCCCACTTTTACACATATCATCATAATTAGCATTAGCGCCTCACTGTGACATCTTACAAAAGACGTTTCGGAATAGTGCACGAGGTGAACTGTGCACAGGGAGCGCATTACACGCGCAAACATCATCGTCTCTAATTGGCACCTAAGCTGTGCTAATTACACAAATGACCTGCGATGTCAAGGGTGGGAGTCGTGTTGCTCCAGATCTGTCTATGAGGAACAAGCTGATGGCCGTCGTGCTATTTTATTTGCCGGACATAATGACTTATCTTCCAAACTAGACTCCAGACCCAGCCAAGCGGGCCCGTTTAGCTGCAGATAATGCACTCTGGGACGACGCGTATGCAAATATGACATTACAGGAAGCTTTTCTGTGCTGCAATCTGCTACATCGAGGAAGACATTTAAAGTCTTCGCCGCCGCGCAGCGACCAGACTGAAATGATAATGCAGATTCTTTATGAACCAAGAATTGAAATGTGAAAAGTTCTTTTCTAGGAGTAAAATGTGCTTCTGTGAGAAAAAGTGTGTTTGCCTAAAGCTTTAACTGGAGCTCAGGTTCAACAAGTGCTCAGCATTCTTGACACACTCTCTGACACGCTGTTGATGAGCACAGGAAACAACAAGACTTTTTTCCTGTCAGAAAACAAGCAAATGTCTTGTTTAGAATAATGCACTCACGAGACAATGGGATGAACGGTAAATTACTGTAGAAGCTCCGCACTGCCTCAGAGTCAAATAAAAAAGGTAATTGTGACCTTATATCTTTATTTCTTGTAATTTTGACTTTATATTTCACACTTGTCACTTGATGTCTTACATTGCAACATTGTTTCTCGTAATTGCTACTTTACCGTAATGTGACTTGAGTCGCAGTCATTTTAAATCTCACAAATGTGATTTTATAACTCACAATATCACTTTATATATATCATAATGCAACTTTAAATTTTACAATATTTTCTGGTAGTCGCAACTTCACAACTCAGAGTGACTTTTATTGCAATGTTACTTTATATCTCACGACTGCGACTTTATATGCCACAAATTTATATCTCAAATGCAACAATTGCGACATTTCCCCCCATAAATTGCGACCCTGTGTCTTTATATCTTACAATGTGACTTCATTTTTTTATTTTAAATTAACAGGCTTCATTGACAGATTGTCAAACGTATAGCAACAAGACTTAAACATTATTCATGTTTATTTAGCTCCTGTCATGACCATGTTAAGTACAAAAAAAAAACTTTCACAAAAACAAGTACATTTTAGCATATAAGACAACGGAAATAATATTGCATGTTATAGTTAAAATTTATATTAAATGCAATTAGCTGGACTTTAGAGCTTTTTGACTAAATTTTTATGTCATTTCTTAATTACTTATATTGTCTTTGAAATATGGTTAATAAATGTACTACTGAATGAGGATAACTATTCTTTTGCTTGATGCTGCATCCTACAAGTTCATATAGATCAGCGCAACCTTTTATTTAAAAATTGTTTTCTTATAGTTTAGTTTAAAAGTGTACTTGAGTGTGTTAAGAAACAGTCTTTAAAGTGTACGTCAGTGGCCTTTATTTAATTGATCTTATACCATGGTCTGGGTGAATACTCAATTCTGATTGGCTGCAGGGTGTCCATTAAAAAGTGATGTAGGACACCTAGTAAAGGAGTTCTAAAACCGTTAGATTTCGATTGTAAAACTAATTAAAATATAAACTAATGTTTTGAAAATGTGTTATTTGGCAAGTGAACATGGTATAAGCGGGTTAATGCCCGACGAGGTGTCCATTGTCAGGTATTAAAGGGGTCATGACATGGTTTTTTTTATTTTATTATTATGTTCCCTTAGGTGCAATTATAGTATTACTATAGTTTTTTTTACAAAAAACTTTTAAAATGTAGTGATTTATGACCTTTTCCCACCCTGTTTCTCATCCTCTGATTCAAACAGTCTGTTTTGGGGGTGTTTCCCCTTTAAGAATTCAGTGTTAACGCCCACTGCTGTGATTGGCTAACGTCAGTGCCTATGCATCAGTTATTAACGCCCCCAGCCAGAACATTTGCGGATTCGGCGTAACTGTTTAGTAGCGGGTGATGCATGCGAAGCGATGGCTCTTGCAATGATAAAACCTTATTATGTTTGAGCCGGAATCAGAGGAAAATGAACCATCACCACAACAACGAAGACTGGATCAGCCCGTGTCCACATGGAAAGTGAAACTATTTTGAATTAATAAAAAAAAATTAACCCGAGACACTTGAAAACGGATTATTGTTGCATAATTATCCTATAGCTTCATTTGCTAACAGTTTAACATTATTTAACTAATTCCAATGAAATGATAGGGTGTACCACGGACAAAAATGCATGCACAGACAGGCCATGTTTGAAGATGCAGCATTGATAAAGGCAACATTTTTAATTTTCTATCACATGTAGGCCTACTAGAAAGGCGACATATTTTCAAGATTCTCTTATACAAATGTGTTTATATTAGCCATGGTAAAAAGTAAGTTTGCGTCGTCGTTATTGAGCCCAGAATAGTCGGCACGGACTTATTTTTGAGCAACAGTTTTCTGGCAAAGCCAAGCATCATATTGGGATTTTTTCCTCACAACAGTCATCCTTCAAATGTATAGAACAAACGCCGTGACTGGGACGTCCGCAAAAAATAAAATGCATCCATTTTTCCCTTACGACTGGATCTTTCAGCGTATTTAAAAAGTAGTTTAAAGTTTTAAATACATTACTTACAGTTTGCGTCGTCGTTGTTGAGCCCAGAATAGACGGCACGGACTTATCTTTGAGCAACAGTTTTCTGGCAAAGCTCAAAACAGTCATCCTTAAAATGTATAGAACAAACGCTTAAACTAACACTGCCGTGAGACTGGGACGTCTGCAAAAAATAAAGTGCATCCATTTTTCCCTGACGACTGGATCTTTCGCAGCGTATTCAAAGATGTAGTTTGTCCACAGCCAGGAACAGCACATCTGCGGCGTCGTAATCTCCCTGTACACAGACCCACTCGCTTTCCGCATAGGGCTGTCCGTCGACTGAACACTTGTGAGGCGCGCGGCGCGCGGGGCGCGACAACGATACGAAATGAGCGTAGTTGTCTTGCGCTTTAAGCGTAGCTGTCTTGTGCTGGAGGCGGGTCTATATGCAAACGCTGGTACGTCACTTCGTACCGTGACGTCACTTCTTACCATGGATCCAGAACGAGCTGTATTTAGAGCTTGATTAAATAAATGATTCGTTTATAATCGGTAGGACGTCTTAAGCTATGAAACTTGCAGGACGTTTTAATGGTACAAAGACCTCTTATATACCAAAAGATCAAGGCAAATTTGGTTTCTCATGTCATGACCCCTTTAATGGACGACGTGAACCGTGCGAAGCACAGCGGAGTATGTAAGGTATATATAGGCCTACCTTACATATATTATCTGCAAGTACAGTTTTTTTTATATATACTTTTAAGATTTAAAGTATATTACAAGTGCACATTCAATACAATTAAGTGCACTTCTATTTTTACAAGGGTCGACGTGCACAAAGATAGCACTGTTTTCTGAGCTCATCTACAGTTCCACCTCAAGAGGCAATATATACAGCTTTAGCGCAGATAACACGTTCTTGTGTGGGGAAAAAGAGCTTTAACAAAAAAAACAAGCTTCACATTTCTACTTGATATGCAAATGCATTACGATCAATTAGATTTCTGGTTCTTTTTACAAACTGATAAACGAGTTTAAGTAATCTATGGTATTTGAGCAGTCACATACTTAGAGTTTTTATTTTAAGCACAGAACATTGTTTTAGGGAAACGCAATGTATATCAGAATGCATGACTTATACACACATCATGCTGCTCTCTCTTCATTCCTCATGTCATTTTTTAAAGCTGATTCTTTGATAAACACATCATCCGCTCTGGGGGTGATCGAAATGTTTGGTCTTCAGTTTTCAGGAAGTGTGCGGCACACTTGATATAAGTCCTCTAAATGCGTGTCCATTACCTGAGGTGTAGCTCTAGTTGGGAGTACAGGAACCGCAGCAGGGCTCGTCTAGTCGTGATTTCGGCATGGCAGTCGTTGACCACCAGGCCCTGGTCACTGATATATTCTCCGTTAATGCATTTAGTGCCGGTTGATAGCGCCACCACCTGGGGCCTGTCTTAGATCCACACCTGATGAGCACAAACACATATAGGCATCATATAGCAGCTTAATAATATTGTATCTGACAGCAGACTTACTGTAAGTAAGTGTTGTCTCAAATTTAATATGTGAAGAGCCATTAGCAGAGGTCATTTACATATACCTGTAGATGTCTTAAAGGGATAGTTCACCCCAAAACGGAAATTCTGTCATAATCTCATACAGGTTTGGAACAACATGAGGACGAGTAAATTATTTCTTCTGGTAACCAGATAGTTGACAGTTAGTGTTCAACAGAAGAAACTCATACAGGTTTGGAACAACATGAGGACTAGTAAATGATGACAGAATTTCCATTTTAGGGTGAACTATCCCCTTAAAGATACAGTAACCTAAAACAACCTGTTTAATTCTAAACTTTTGACAATATTGTTCACATATCTTTTTTCCTAAAGAAATTAATGCTTTTCCCCCAATGAAATGGGACTTCTTTAGGTACGCGATGATGTCACGACACGCGCGGCCTCGGAACGGTTCTAAAAGGCTAACGTGCGCTAATGATGTTCTAAGGCAGTGATATTAAAAGACCAAACCCAGTAAACACCTCTATCTTATTAGTACATTAAGCCATCGGTTTCCAACAGGGGGGTCGCAGCCCACAAGAGGGCCTCAGCGAGCTCTGTGGGGGGGTCGCGTCATATTTTGAAAAGTTTTGAGCAATGAGCATTAAATAAAAGTCCATACATTTTTTCTGTTAAAAATGTACAAAATGTATATAATGTTCATATAATGTCATAGCGAGTTCATCATGAAGCCATTTTCCAATTCGTGTTTTTGTCTTATCCTGAGCCACAATGGTACTCCAACGCATTCTCATCCTAGGGCGTCATATACTGACACTTGTGACAAAACATCTACATCCAACGCACATGGCACCCTTTAGCGTCAATATGACACGCACAGTTATGGTTGGGTTTAGGTCTGGGGTAGTGTTAGGGTTAGACCGCTAGGAGGCGCCTTCTGGCCCATTTCTATCTGCGTCTCATATTGACGCTAAAGGGTGCCATGTGCGTTGGATGTAGACATTTTGTCAAAGCGTCAGTATATGACGCCTTGGGATGAGATCGGGCTGGGTACTCCTATAAGTGTTTATATTGGGACTATTTTACACTGGTTCGGATCGCTGCCACTGCGGAGTAGCCCAGTGCCTACGTGACTCGTCATAGACGTACACAGAGAGAAGTAGTTCCGGCTACAATGTTCTTCCGAAAGACGCATTATTCTGTTAATAAACGCAAGTTTATTATCGCTCGCTATAGCGCCAAAAGCGCCAAAAATAAAGCCTCACATTGATAAAGCCTCACAAATAATATGCAAGTATTGAGGCCCCAGACAGCCCGGTCTCACCCCAAAACGTCACATACTGGACGGGTCTTGACCATACGTCAACATACGACGAAAAGGGTACCCTTTAACGTCAATATGAGACATAAGCGCACCAGCAGCGCCTTCTAGTGGTACCCTAACGCATACCTAAACCCAACTATACCCGAATCGTCACACATGGACGTTAAATGGGAACCCTTTTCATCGTATGTTGCCGTATGGTCAAGACCCGTCAGTATGTGACGTTTTGGGGTGAGACTGTGTTGCCCCAGGCAGCAGTCTTTTATTAGCCTATATTCTTTCTTTTTTTTACCTACACACCAGAGTGAATATTTTTGTTATTGCATTTCAAATAGGGCCAATTTATAGGCTACTCCTAGGCTTACGTTTTTTAGATTACAAAGGGCCTACTGATGTTTTTGTTATTGTATTTTCAATATTATAGGCTAGTATTTGTGCATAAACATAACTGGTTATAGTAAACATACCTTTTGTTTGAAAACAACATATTTTGTTATCCTTGCTGCAAGCTTACAAGAGCGATAATATCATTAAATGTGCAGGGGAGCCCTCAAATATTTTTCTTGGGAAAAAGGGTCTCAGACAAAAAAAGGTTGGGAACCACTGCATTAAGCCATGTTAAGCGTTTTCTTTATAACGGTTTTCTATAGGAGGAAAACGCTTAGGGCCCTATCTTGCACCCAGCGCAAATGACGCAAATACGCCGACGCATGTATCATTCCTATTTTGCACTCGACGCATAGCGGCGCGTTATTTAGATGCTATTTTAAGGGCGCATGCTTGGCCATAATGTAGCGTGTGCACAACACACATACACTTTGCTTCTCTTATCTACACAGACGCAGCACTTCATATTTTTGCATACATAATTACAAGGAAAAATATTACCACACGAGGGAAATCATTGTGATGTCCATGAAGATGTGAAAAAATAGGCATAAATCTAGCTTAAACATTTACCCAAACTATTCAGGCTAGTTGTAGTAATGACGGATCAAACCAGTTTGATCAATAGTGGTGAGACACATCGGTATATAAGGACATCTGACAAAGTTCTGAAGACTGGTAAATCACCGTTACCATCATGTAAGTTGCATGCGCTGGCAAACCCGCCGTTATAATAGCAATTGAATAGCAATCCACCATTAAACAAGCGCGCCTGCTCTTAAAGGGAATGTGAGATGACGCTCTGATTGGTTTATTTCACGTTACGCCCAAACCACATCTATGAGTAATGAAGCGACTTCAGACCAACCCATTTTAGATTTGTGTCGGATCCGCCCACAAAGTTACTTGCGTTTTCGCGTTTGATACTTGCGTTTCAGATCGTTAAAATAGGGCCCTTAATGTGTAAATTAAACACCTTGTGTTCATATTCTAGGCTCATTTGCTTTTCTGTACATGGTATGCTTTATTAGTATGGTGTTTACTGAGTTTAATCTTAATATCACTGCCTAAGTTAGAATATTATAACCCATGTTAGTGTTTCAGAACGTCCAAAGGCTGCGAGTGTCGTGACATCATCGCGTACAAAAGAAGTCCCATTTCATTGGCTCGGCGCCAACTAATAAAACGTCTCGTTATCGCCCTGCCCCCTCTGCCTTTCTCTGTCGCCGCCACTGAGTTTGCAAGTGCACAAGTTAGTTTTGCATCTAATATATCGCGCAAATAGGTGCAAAAGTCAAGGGGCGAAGAGGTTGTTCTGCTAATATGAATAAAAGAATAAGTGCAAATATGTACTACAAGTTTGTGCCTGTCACTGTATTTCTGAATGGCATTTTACACATTTGTAACTACTTGTCTGCAGCTTCAAATTCAGAATACAGGTTTGTGACTATTGTCTGCGACTGCAAATCTCAACATTCAACTTTAAATTAGTATTTTTCCGCTTTTTACGTTGGAGCTGTGTGTGTACATTTAAGCATACAAGTACGAAAGCCTATTGTACAAGTTCTCAAATTTACATTACATGCTCCTGAGTTTTGCTACTCTTTTACCCATACTTCTAGCTGTAAGATTTCTAGCCACAGTTGCACGCTGCACACTTGCAATGCATTGGCCAAGCATTCACATCTGCATGTGCAAACTTGCATCGAGTGTTTCTGCCTTAAGGATCAGAGAGAAAACGCTCCAGATTCGACCGGGTTGACCGTTTAAAACACAAGCAGCACACAACTATACATTCTGCTGTAGTCCACAGTAAAAGCTGTTCTTTTGCTGATGTTCTCTACACACAGAATGAGTAACTGGTCATCAGTGTACAAAGCTTTCCTGTGACATTTTCATCAGCCACAGCGAGACGAAACCCACAACCCCGGCACAAAGCGCGTCCACCTGCCACGTCCCGCTGTACCTGTCCCACAGCTGCTCGACCCGATACGGAGGATTTCTGCACTGAGAACAGCTCAAGCGTGTGAGCCGATGTCTCAGCATGCTTAACCATAAAGCTCTGTGTGCTGGAAAAAATATATCTCCCCATCGCTTCAAAAATGTAGTGTTCAGTGCCTCATGCAGACCTGCAGGCTAGAGGCAACATATGAGCTTTTATCAGTCGGGGCCCAGACGGAATTGCACACCGTGCCTCGGCCGCCACCAGCCTGGCAATAACAATAATAAAAACTAATATTGAGGTGGGGTTAAAGGCATAGCCTTTGAAATCCATTCTTCCACCTTTCGCTGCCTGCTGAACCGAGAGAGTGTGAGAGAGGAGAGGCCGTGGGAAGAGGAGAAACGGATGAAACGCAGGCTAGAAGAAAAGAGAGACCGGGTCCAAATGAGTCATAACTCCAGATCGAAGCGGTCAATAGCTCATTTTTTTTCATACTTGTTAATATCAGGTTTATGGGACATTCTGACTGTGAAACACTACATGTATCCAGATAAACTGAGTTTAAAAGGTTAGTTCACTAAGAAATTAAACTTACACTCAACCTCATGTATGACTTATTTTCCTCTGGAGAACAAAAGGAGTCTAGCAGTCATGTTATCAAATAAAAAGCAAGCGCATATTTTCTGAAACTGTGAATACATGTGAGTGTAGAAGTTTTCAAATCTTTTTTTTTTTTTTTTGTAATAAAGATACTTATTTGACCTTAACAAAAAAGTTATGAAAGTCAGCAGGGGTCTGTATGTTTCTGCATGCAAATTATGAATTATGAAATTTAATGAAATGTGTGTGTGTATATATATAAATTAAGAAAATGTGTGTGTTTGTGTGTACACACACACATTTTCTTAATTTATATATATATATATATATATATATATATATATAAATAATTTATATACACACGCGCACACATATATTTTTAAAGAAACAAATAATTGTATTCAGCAAGGACAAATTAAATTAAAAGATATTTATAATGTTTCAAGAGATTATCTGAACTGTTTATTCATCAAAGAATCCTAAATTTTTTTAATTTAAAAAATAAAGCAGCACAACCGTTTTTAACACTGATAATCAGACATGTTTCTTGAGCAGCAAATCATATTAAAATGATTTCTGGAGGATCATGTGACACTAAAGACTAAAAATTCAGCTTTGCATATGATATGTACATATATATATATATTATATATAATAAAATTACAAAATATGTGCATTGTCATTTTTATAGAAGAGGGTATTATTAACATTCTTCAAAATATGAAATTTTCTTTTGTGTGAACCATCTAAGCATAAATCAAGCATATGTTTGACAGTCGTGACAGCATCACTGTTGCATGTGACGAGCATTGAGGGAAAAGAGATTCCTGGAACTCCAGGGAAAATAAATCCTCGAGGAAAACAGTGCAGCCGCCCAGCAATAAACCATTACAATGAGTTATGTTCTACTGTTCGCACACTATTAGATGAACTCAACCTTTCCATCTATCAAAGACCGACCCGAACGTTCCTCTGAAGGCTAAAGCCAGCTGGTTCTGCCCGGCCTCCACCTGCCTTACCTGATCTATCCCAGCATGCATTGGTAAAGAGCACAGCAGGGTCCCAGCATGCCCAGGTTTTGTGTTCAGGCATCTTTATTCAACAATGAAAAAAATGAAAGTTAAAAGGCCGAAAGCACCACACCCTCCCAGTCTGCTCTCTCCACGCTGCTCCATTTAATGATAGTTTAGATCAATCTGGTGATGGCAGAGAGAAAGAAACGAGAGTGTGTAGTAATTTCTCTCCGTACCGGCATGAAATTGTTGTAAAGGCTCTTCTCTCGGTGTGTGTGTGTGTGTGTGGGGGTGGAAAGGCCTGTGGGCACTGCTGCTTTTAGAAGAGCAATAATCATCAACATCTCTGAGAAAGCACATTGTGCCAGTGAAGTGGGTACAAAGGCAAACACCCTGAACATGAACATGACTGGCGCTCTCTTTACCCTTCAGTAGACGCTGTGTGAAGAAGAGCAAAGGGAACAGCACAGTATCAAAGGCAAGTGTGCCAAAATACTGGAACAACTCAACTTATGAAAAAAAAAAAATCGGAATTTGCTGAAAAAGTAGTCAGATTTAACCAACAGTCCATTTTAAATGGAACAGTTTATTGAACCTTTAAACAAAATATAGCCTAAATACATTTTTTGTTGTTGAGAATTCTATTATATCAGTGTTTTATGGCTAAGACAGAATAAAGCAATAAGCTCTGTGTACACTATAAAAAAAGATTAGTTGACTCAACTTAACTAAGTCAAGTCATCTTGTTGCTTTGAGTTAATTTGAGTCAACTTATAGTGTCAAGTTTATTACACTTCAAAACATGAATTGATGCATAAACTTGACACTATAAGTTGACTCAAATTAACTCAGTCAAAGCAACAAGATGACTTGACTTAGTTAAGTTGAGTCAACTAATCTTTTTTTACAGTGATAACCATGATTTACAGTGAATTTTGACCAGCTAAGAGGCATTGTGCGCACCATGCAGAGCGGAGCCTAAAACCCCCTGAGCTGTTCTAAACTCACTGTAAATCACGGCTTTACCGCACTTATTACTTTTATTAAACGGCTGATCAAAATACTTGGTAAGGTTTCATAAAATAAAACACAGACACAAACATTTTTAATGCTATTGTACTTGGTAATGTAGTTCTTCACAAGCCGAAGTTACTTATATTGCATTACCCCCCTAATTTTTTTTACAAATAATATTTGCATTACGTATTATGTTTTATAGAAAGTAATGCGTTTTATTACTCAAACAAACTTTTTAGTAAGAATGTTCCACACTCTTACTTCAGCAATACATTTTTTGTTATTTTTTTAGAAGATAATATTTGCTCATTAGCTCATATATGTTTGAAATTACATTGATGACATTGAGTAAAGTAGTAATGACATAGTAAAGTGAGATTAAATACATAAAGTGTGTAATTTATTTATTGCAGTTTTAAGAAATATTACGTTCGCATTTCACTGTTTGTATTCATATTGAGGAATACTGAATCTGTTTTTGTGCAAGTGAGATGAGTAAACATGTCCACATTTAGTCTAGATCTATCATGTTTACACAGTGCACACACACTTACTGTCGATTGCTCTGAACATGACCGTCAACAAGTGGGAAAACAAAGTAAATTGAGTTACTTATTTGAAAAAATTACTCATATTTTAATTTAAATGCATTACTTTAGTTACCTGGGGAAAGTACAGTAATCTGATTACGTAATACTGATGTAATGCGGTCATGGCTTCGACCGCGTCTTAACCATGCAATCTAATGTGGATCTCACACTCGAGGAGGAAAACAGCTCAATTTTATTCAGAGGCACAAATAGAGTACAAATATGCTATTTGCAGCAAATGCTGTTATTTATTTGGCTAAAAGTAAGATGAAATTCTGATGTTTGTCATGTAAAGTGAGATAACAGTATAAAACGCATTTAAATATCAGTTGTCACTCTATTTCTCCCAATAGGTTGTATGACATACAATGCAAAGCAATACAATGATGACATGACTATAAATGTTCCTCAAATGCCTGATGGATCATATTTGTTATATTTTAACAAGATTTAAAAAAAGAAAAGAAAAGTAATGTACATCAATAAGATTGTATACATTGTTTATGTAATACAATAATAGTATAACATTGATTTTAAAATTGATTTTATAC
Organism: Phoxinus dragarum; assembly: GCA_033366665.1. Lineage (NCBI taxonomy): Eukaryota > Metazoa > Chordata > Actinopteri > Cypriniformes > Leuciscidae > Phoxinus > Phoxinus dragarum. The sequence continues at coordinate 60,035 of JARPMJ010004714.1, forward strand.
ATAACTACAAAACTACAAAAATTTAATTTATCAATGAAAAAGCAGCAATACATGTACTAATAATCAAACAAAAATACACCAGAGACAGACACAAGACTACACCAGATGCTAAAGGCCATCACCACTGATCTGCCAAGACACCAAATTGCACCCGATTCATAAAAAGTGGCATACAGTGATATCCCACTGTGAAGTGTGTGTGCAAGACACTATTCATCAGCACGTGGGTCACTCTATGGAGGTCTGTCAGGGGAAGCCCATATGCTGATATGAGCTTAATAAGCATCATTACCCCCACATTTTCTAAATGAGTTTTGTTTCGCACAACAAGGAAAGAATGCAGTTCATCAGCTTCTTTATGAGGCCATCAAATCATAAGGAATCATTAGATGGGTTTTTATGCGTACTCTGCTTTTGGGAGGTCTAACTACCATATTGGATTGGATGGGCAAAGTATATTTAAAAAAAAAAAAAAAAAAATTATGCAGAAAGCGATTATTACTGAAAGTTGATGAATTTGCATTAAACGTATTTTCTTCAGGGGTAAAGCAAATGGCCGAGGTCATCATCTACCAAGTCATTTACATGCCATTAGGAATAAAGAGGCTCGTGAATTGATCCTTTATAAGTTGGTCTTGCATGTTAAAATGTTTGAATATTAAATGAGGTCAAAATGGTGTACATCATCACCATTTAACAAATTGTGTTCCAGAGATAAATCCCACCGCGAGGAAACCTTTGAGCAAATATGGCACGCTTATATAAAACGAGATGATTAGAGAATGAGCTTTATCTACAAAAACAGACCAAATTAATTATATTATCATTGGTAAATATTGAATCTGACTTGCTGACTTGCTTGTTAAATGTGTTCATTTTCTATAATAGTTCCACATTTGTTGACTGCATTTCCATATTATTCCACCATGTTTCCTCTGAATGATGAAGTTTGAAATTACCGGAACATCAAGGCTATAACTATTCAACATTGCATTTACCGTATTTTCCAGACTATAAGTCACACTTTTTTTCATAGTTTGGCTGGTCCTGCGACTTATAGTCAGGTGTGACTTATATATCAAAATTACTTCATACTGACTGAGATGAACCAAGAGAAAACATTACCGTCTACAGCCGCGAAAGGGCGCTCTAGTTGGCGGAGTTGTTCAGAAGCGACACCGAGGAAGAACTCACTGGATTCAGTGTTGAGGAGTGAGATCGGGAGCTTGGTGAACTTGCTTACCGGTAACTTGTTGGACTCGCTGGCTTATGTTAATTTAGCCTATTCAGCCTCCCAGGTATATGTTCTTTATGCTATTGTGTCGCTGAATAACTATTAATGTGTTACGCTAACATGCAGACACCTATTCAGCCTGTTGTTCTGTGTGCTGTTGTGGAGCTGAATAACTTGCCTTTCCAGATTAAATGTCTGTTCTTGGATTTTGTAAAATAAATTTCTAAATAATTGCGACTTATATATGTTTTTTTTCCTCTTCATGACACATTTTTTGACTGATGCGACTTATACTCTGGAAAATACAATACAATATCTATGAAAATCAGTGTGATTTAGTGAAACTGGCGAATGCTGAATGGGGAATAAAATGGCATTTTGTCGTGATGCCACATAACAGGAAAACTTTTCAGACCCTTGGTTGAATTTAATATGCATTTTTCCAGCATAGAAATCAGTCTTTCCACTTCTGAATTTCTCTAAACACAATCATCTGTTCTCCAAATGTGGACGCAGACATGTTTGGTTCCCTTTACCAGCCTAACTGTGCATCTGATGTTCAAAACCCAGTATCCCAGCATCCGTACTGTGCCTGGCTGAAATACGATTACGCGCCATCTGATTCAAGCGGTGTCTGTTTCTTTTACGTTACCAGATGAAATAATCCAATAAGAGTCTTGTGAGAAGCACTCTCGCTCAGGTTATGACTCCCTCTGAGAAAGTCCCGCGGTTCAAAGTTGGACCCGCATTAATATTCCACCGGTGCCCGTGCCGGTCTACAAGATTCAATAGATGCTCAAAGAGCAGTGAACAGAACCCCTAGTGTTTCTGTCAAGTTTGCGTGTCTGCTCGCCGGCCACAGATTCTTGGGCACCGGCGTCTGGATCTTTGAAGATAACAGTCTTAATAAACATGCTCTGCAATTACTGTGAGGCAGAGCGAGCGGAGAGAAGGAGGGAAAGAGAGAGACAGAGCGGCGAGGACAGGGATTAGGTCAGATCTCACTGAAGTCTAAATTGATGAGCTGTGGTCTTCAAAAGAAAAACTTGATACTGATCCTGCAATGACTCCTGAAAGCCCGCAGCTGTGTCTTACACAAACACATTCGTGCCAACCTTTCACTGCAAGTCAACTAAGCTGTTTTAACTCATCACCGGTATACTGTATATATTAGCAACAATATACCATTAAATACCAATATGGGATAAATATCACTATTGTTTATACTGATGTAAACCACTATCCCTAAATATTAAATCGCTCCGGTTTCTCCAATTAATCATGATCAGGGTTTGACATTAACACCCGCCAACCACCCATAGAGGGTGTCACTCCTAGCCACTTTGGAGGGTTGAATTTTATATATAATATATACATTTATCAACTGTTCTATTTTAAAAAGGCATCTGAAATAATGAACTAAGTGCAAAGCAGTGTTGTCAAAAATATAGATTTTTCTATACATATTGATATACTGAAATATAGGAAACGCTTTCCAAGCGAAAGCGTTTGTTTGACACACAAACCCGCCTCTCCTCACTCACTCGTTTCATTCGCTCCGGATGAATATTGTTGCTGTTACAGGGCTTGAATTTCAGGGTGGGATTGCACGTATTGCACATAATTTTACTAATTTCTGCAGATTTCGTGCTCACACCCAAAGAGCAGCACGTAAAGTCACCTCTCAGCACTAAACTAAGTTCTTTTTCACTGCTAATTGTGCTTAAACAGTCAAATAAATCTATTAAAATAATAGATATCACCATGAAACTTCCTCATGGTGACTTACACAAGTATATAAAAAAGTTTTTGAAATTTGTGTTTAATTATGCAAATTAGGCATTGTCTCATTAAATATGCGCATTTTTGCATAGATTTTCAGTAGATAGATCTGAACATATGACAAAGCCAGGTGCAAACTTTTTTTGTTTTTTTTACACACAAGATGAAAAAAGATTTCAGGATATATGCTTTCATTACCAAAATCGAAATATACTGTCCATAGCCTTAACAAAAAAAACAATTATTATTAAAATCCCATAAATCAGGCTAGGAAAGATTTATTAACAAATCCCTCCGAAAAAATCTTCAGAATACTGCTAAGTGTATAACTGGAAAGTTTGGTGAACATCGGTGCTACATCGGCTGAGATGTGTCACTGGAGAATGACAAAAAACTCATTTTGAGAAAATGGCATTTAAAGATTTGTAATGTAAAAAATCATACTTTTTTACTGTCTTACAGACACAATATCTCATCAAATCATTAGCAACAACAATACAAATCACCAAAATCACATCAAAATGTATAAACACAGCATTTATGGCCTTTAAAAACAGAACAGAAAAACTGTCAAAAACACACATCTGAATGTCAGAGCGCGTCACGTGATGCATCTGAACGAATCACGTTGTCAGAAATTGACATCAGCCAATGAGATTTCGCTTTCAGAGTTAAATGCCCATTGTACTTTCACGATTGGTTGCTGATAAAATCGAAATGACCATATTTGGATCCGACAACATTGTACAGGAGAGAGAGAGCTTCCCAGCGGTGTGTGTGATGACAGCAGACAGAGATCACGGAGCAGCGGATGATTAAAGGGTTAGTTCACCCAAAAATGAAAATAATGTCATTAATGACTTACCCTCATGTCGTTCTAAGCCCGTAAGACCTCCGTTCATCTTCGGAACACAGTCTAAGATATTTTAGATTTAGTCCGAGAGCTTTCTGTCCCTCCATTGAAAATGTATATACGGTATACTGTCCATGTCCAGAAAGGTAATAAAAAACATCATCACAGTAGTCCATGTGACATCAGTGGGTTAGTTTCGTTTGAAGCATCGAAAATACTTTTTGATCCAAAAATAACACAAAATAAGACTTTATTCAGCATTGTATTCTCTCCCGGGTCTGTTGTGAATCTGCGTTCAGGACTCCGCAGTGACGCTGCTGGCGTAAGACGCTGATGACGTGTTATCTGGTGCGCCCGAGCTTCGTTTACAGTCTGAGGGAGACGCACGCTATATTCAAGCTATTCTACATTGTTTGCGTGGATATCATTTTTTTAATGGTGCGTAAATGTGCATGTCGCGGATGAGACACTTTTACAGCGTGCGTTTCCCTCAGTCTATAAATGAAGCTCGGGCGCACCAGATAACACGTCATCAGTGTAACTGTGAAGGATTGACAACAGACCCGGGAGAGAATACAATGCTGAATAAAGTCTTATTTTGTGTTATTTTTGGACCAAAAAGTATTTTCGATGCTTCAAAAACTTCTAACTAACCCACTGATGTCACATGGACTACTTTGATGATGTTTTTATTACCTTTCTGGACATGGACAGTATACCGTATATACATTTTCAATGGACGGACAGAAATCTCTCGGACTAAATCTAAAATATCTTAAACTGTGTTCCGAAGATGAACGGAGGTCTTACGGGCTTAGAACGACATGAGGGTGAGTCATTAATGACATTATTTTCATTTTTGGGTGAACTAACCCTTTAAGAACGCCAACTTTTGTTGAATTTAGGAGAAATCTACAGATGCAAACAGACAAAGTGTAGTAAAATAAAGACCTAAATGTGTATTTTGGACTTTTTTCACCACAAGTCTGAAAGAAGACATGTCATTGAAGACAAATAGCCCAAAATCTTAAATGTTTTTGCCTGCCGTGTCTCGCCTTAAATGAATGTAAACAGTTGAGAAAGAAAGCACATGTGTAACAGTGTAATGGGTCCATGTGTCAGGTCTTAAAGTGACAGTAGCCTAATATACCAAATATAATAATATATTTGGCAGCCTAATATATGCTGCCAAATGTCTAAAAAAAGTGGCTAGTAACTTTGGGTCCACTAGCCACAGTGGCTGGTGAGCAAAAAGGTTAATGTCAAACCCTGATCGTGATGAATGGCAAAAACCTTACCACTTATAATCATAAATACATTTTCACACAGATTCTCCAAATGAAAACAACATGAAAACAGTGTTTTAAATATTTGATATCTGTTTAATGGTATCTTTTTTTACTAAGCACTTTGAATGAAGGCCAGTATCACTGATACTAATATTGATATTAATGCCTATAAAAATAAGGTACAATTTGTAATTATAGCAATTCAATATTACCATACTAAAGCCAGGCCTAAACTGTTCATTACTATTTTGTTTATATTTATTATGTATTACCAATTACAGAACTTTTAATTCAAGTGAACTTAAAAAATATTCACAAAAACCCATTATAAATTTGTTTTGCATTGAGCTTTTATATGTGTGTTAAACACGTTAAATAAGCAGAAATTAACGTGTTATTTTCCCCACTCCTAGTATATATTAAACATTGGCACCTTGTCCCACACCATTAGACAGAATCATTGTGATTTTCATCTGGTGGAAAAAGCAAACACGACAGCAAGCAACAACCTAAAAATGCCTTTTCAACAAACACATTGCAACACACCAATAACCACGTCTAGCTTTACACATGCAACCAAACATTTTCTTCAGAGAAATTTAAAATGCAAAAGTTTTTTCAGTGTCCATATAAAAGTGCAGAAAAAGAGTGATTTATAAACTGGTTTCTCAAACCCTTTCCCCCAGTCTGCTATTGGTCAGACTACACACCCCGAACCGATGTCATTGGTTGAGCTGTTGCTATAGTCAAGCTGATTGGATGCTTAAACTAATAACAATGTCTTGATAGTGCCACAGTGCTTGCAGCTTTAATGAATGACTTATAGTTGACACAGAATATAAATCTGGGATGAGGGAAAGTATTTTAACTTTGGAAAAACCTTTAATATTGTTCTAAAAAAAACAACAACCCAATACCTCCATCGCCTGTAAATCATTTAGTCTATTCTTTTCCTGCTCTTTGAATTCTTTTTCTGATATATGTGCATCTTTGTCTGTTGATTTTCACAGGTGATAAAGTACTAAATATTTCATACAAAGCTCCACACTCAGAGGATACACAGAGACTTAGAGGTGCTTTCTCTCCCCTTATTGAACTTCTTAAATAATTCACAGGCCGATTGAAATGATGCCATACCTCTGGTCATGACGATGCCCGCGAGGCCTTTGTGGCGCGCGTGCAGAAGTGAGGAGCAGCCGGCCAGCTCGGTGTACTTCTCTCGCACCAGGTGGAATATTGCATCAGCAAACTCCTGCAATACACAACAGGTTCTTGGTAAGTTTGATTCCTTATTAAAAAAAATATGTTCATATGGATGATATTTTGGTGTTCATGTAGTACATTGCACTGCACAGTACTACAAATATTTAGTAGTATCTTCCAAAAATAATTTAAATTTGCAAACATCAATTTTCCAGATCATGTCCAGGTTATCTAAACTCAAATGTGAATGCATTTGAAAAAAAAATTTATTTCCATGAAAAAAAAAAAAAAAAAAAAATCCATATCTAAAACATTTAAATTGCACAAAAACAGAATTTAAATTCCTTCATATTTTCAAAGTATACTTTATTCATCAAAAATCAATATGTAACAAAAAGATAACTATTTAGAAAGAAAGTCTAAATATCTGTATGTACTGCTAACTATTAATACAATTAAATGTAAATGATCTGATACGACAATGTTACTGCTTCAACATTTTGATTAGAAATAACTTGACTTCATTCAGACAGGATATTGCATAATAGAGATTTGAACAGGCCATAAATCATATATATGAAGCATAGTTAATTGCAAATCAATTAAATTCAGCGAATAGATTTGCTATTCCATGATCACACAATGACTTTGCCCATAGCATCACCCCCCCACCCCCCCCATCACACCAACATGGTGACCCAATTAATTTGTGTCAAAACATCGGCCATCAATAGAGTAATTGGAAGGCGAAGGGACCACGGGCGTGCTCATATAGTCGGACGTTTATCTGAGACACTTTCGCTAATGGAGCAGCGTGATTAGTTTGGTGGCGTCTCAAATGGACCATCTGTCCATCGCTCTGAGCTCAGGGTTGAGGCCGCCAGGCTGAAAAATAACCTGGATCCTGCGTTTGCATTCAACAGACGGGCTTCGGCCCGATCCGGCCCTGTACAGCTGTCCCCGAACCTGTGCGTTTAGACTTTTCCACAACTGATGCTATTATGTTGCTGTGGAAATTAGTGGCTTATGGAGGCAAACACATTTTCATACATTACATACACACACAGATGCACCTCTTTACTGAGGATGTTCACAGTGTGTAGCGCTGATGAACTGATTGAAACACAACAGGAATGTGTCTGCTTATGGACCCTGATTGACATTACTGTCATGACAACTCTTGAAGTGGTAATGGGTATGATAACGTTGATATGTTTTGGCGGACTACTTTGCTGCTACTGCAGAGTACGGGATTTGCTGCTGCCGATACACACACGAGTCGACACACTGCTGTGAGCACGTAAGACACGCTGCTGCTGTACAATATAGCATACATGAATTACCCGTTGCAGATCTATACAGGTGGAGCTGGGGAAGGTGGAGGGTTTCTGAAAGAGCGCTGCACTGCTATAGCAAATGCTGACCGGGTATTTAAAGGTTGAGAAGCGATCTCATTGGCTACGGATACAGCAGGAACCAATCAGCTGTGCCCAAATCTGCTTGCAATCACATCATTCTCTTTAGGGCACAGCTGATTGGTTCCTGCTGTATCAGTAGCCAATGAGATCGCTTTAAGGAGCTGTCAGCCTGCGCAATCTAGAGTTTCATGACATAACTTTCTATTTAGCAGAAAAGCACACAAATATACATGCTATTTTATGTAAATAGACACTCACTGATACATATCAATGCATGGTCAACTGTATTTTAATTATAAAAAAATAAATCCATCCATGATATCTGTATTTTATGAATTCAAGCAAACAAATTTGTAAACACTTGAATGTATCTGAGGTTTGTATAATATTAAATGTATATTTGTAATGTGTAAGTTTACATTTAAATTATAGATGTTAATTGTTTTTTGTTTTAGAAACAGTCCATTGTGGTATTATATAAATAAATATATAAAAGTATGATACATGAAAACTAATAAGATCACACTGAAAAATAGCATATATTGCCCTACAAATGCAAAACACACCAACACCAGAACTGATAAAAAATTGCTTCATTCTTATTTAATTTTAATTGTTTTTAGATTAATTTTAATACTCCATTTGGGGAATTAAATGATTAAAGGTGATATGTGTAATGTTTATATGTTCAAATATTTCTATCTCAGTTTAATGTTCAGTGACAACTGTAAGAAAACCAATACCAATGTATGTCAGTTGTACGCAGCAACACAACTCTGGGAATGTGCCACACTGTATCACCTGATCATATGAACAAAATGATGGAGTCATCATTAATCTGGTTCGGTAGCAGTTACACACAGTAAAGTCCTCCTTTAGCTTGAGCTTGCCAAGCCAGCAGACATATTTAAATGCCTCTCAGTGGTAATTAAACACTAATCCCAATGTCACCTTAATAAAACATCTTTTATTGGTGACATTAAAAGGATTAAGAGGGATGCCAAACATTTCCACACTTCAAAGACAGAGGCGTGAGCTATCGTTGGACTGACTCCCGAGTTCAGTGATGGTGTTCATATACCATAGATGTGCCTTCATGATCCAACATCCACCTCTCGTGAGAAGGAATTATGGCCGACAGGAAAAACAGCTTTTACATTTTCTGCAAATCTTGCTGTCATTATACTCACATCAACTGAATGGTTACCAGGGTGTTGCTATGCAGTTTTCCAGGAGTAGTTTATTATCGATCTTGTCTCTAGTAATGGGACAACGTTTAATACTACTTTAATGATTTCACGTTTCTAACTTTAGTTAGTGTGTAATGTTGCTGTTTGAGCATAAACAACATCTGCAAAGTTACAACGCTCAAAGTTCAAAGCAAAGGAAGATATTTAGTGACATCGCCAACCCTAAAATGTACATAAGCCCCGCCCCCGGGAACACAGTCCATGTGAGAAGAGGAAGAGTTGTTGTTGTCGAGTACATTTGTGAGTCAGCTCAAACTTTAGCATCCATCTTTTCACATGCAATAGAAAGTCACTCTGTGTGCATCTCACAACAGTTCCTATACGAGCGATTTATAGATTAGCATGACAGAATATGCTAATTGAAGATAGTTAACTCCACATCAGCAACATAAATTCATCAACTAACCATTCAGAGACGTCCTGTTGCTTCTACATGTTGTCACTTCTTCTTGAGTCTCTCCATCTTTGTCTGACTCCGTTTTAACATTAAAGACAGAACAGTTTCTGTCATTTTAGTGTGTGTGTGTGAGGTAATCGCAGCTGCTAACACACACACTCTTGAAACCTCGCCCTCTGCAGCAGCTCATTTGCATTTAAAGGGCCAGGCACAAAACGGTGCGTTTTTGAAAATCCTCAAAAAGTGACAACTTTAACATGCTATATAAAAATATCTGTGGGGTATTTTGTGCTAAAACTTCACACACACACTCTGGGGACATCATAGATTTATTTTACATCTTGTGAAAAGGGCATTTTACCATCTCTTTAATAACAAAGAGAAAAAAACTCTAAGCATTGGTGATTTCATGGGAATTAAGTGGCTTCTGTCTTGTGTTTGCTACATGCCAACAGCTCATTATAAGCTTTTAAATTTCACATTCTTGTCTCAACTTGAACCATTAATGGCAATCAAATCCTTTGATTCCTTTTGAAGATATGCCACAATAATTAAGTCTTTTGCATAAATCTGTATTCACAAATCTGAAGGGGAAAAAAGGGAAATCTCTTGCAGGTAATGGACTGAAATTAGTTATCAAAGGCAGAAATAAACTATTTAGAGCACTCAAAAGGGACTCTAATACCTTGAAAGTGTCCATGAAAAGGAAGGAAAAATCAAAAGCAGAAAATTTGTGATTTAGTCTCTGGCACATTGCTAGAGAATTTGTGTTGAATGTTAATCAGGCAAAGAATAAGACGGCTCTGTCAAATCAGAGAAAAATTGCAATCCAACTCCTTTCAGTTTGCAAGGTGTGGATCATGTGACAAGACAAAAACAGCATCTTGTGATGTGCGGAGGTTCTTTCTGTCGTCTAGGAAGAACAAACAAAATAAAAAAATGCATCACAATATGACACACTGCATTACTGCTATATTTAGCTTTACCATGGTGTTCCACCTCTTGTAACGGTATAATTGCATTATCACTCAACCTGAGGTTTCTCTGCTCTTGTACAGTTTTATGCAAAAAAAAAAAAAAAAAAAAAAATAGAATATCAAGGTCTCTAAACATTAACAATAATTTCACACCTCAAGTATTTTTTTTGCCTAAACCTCACACTTTAGTTTTGAAGCAGATGTTAAAACAAAACCTATAACTTCAAATCGGTTGAACATCGGCAGATACATTGGCTTAGGTAAAGGTGTAGGTATAATTAGCAAGGTTATATTACAAATAACACATCAATGGCACAACATTTTATCAGGTTTCATTACAACTCTCGTTCCTAAAGTCGTGTTTCCAATGTAGAATGTCAGTAGCACTGCTGCCGTCATCTCTCCTCAGAAGTCAATATTGTGCCAGGAACACAAATGTCAACAGGGAAATTTTCTCAACTGATCCCTGACCCAGAAGTCTGTCCCTTGGGGGCGTCTTGCTGACAAAAGGGTCCTGGCAATGCATGGTTTTCTCTGCAGGGAAAGGGACTATTCGACTGCCTGCTTTCAGACTCAGGTGAGCAGACAGGAAGAGGGTTGGGATTTTGCTGTACAGTATGAGAACTTGTCAAGACGTGTGCACTCTGTTTAGCGACTGACTTTACCTGCTAAAAATTCTTGATGACATTTTTTTTTTTTTTACAAAAGGTACACTCTAAAAAATGCTGGGTTGTTTCAACCCAATTTTGGGTCAAATATGGACAAATCCAGCCGTTGGGTTACATTTTTGCATTAAATTTTTAATCCAACGTTTGGGTTTGTCCATATTTGACCCCAAATTGGGTTGAAACAAGCCAGCATTTTTTAGAGTGTAAAAGCCCAAAATATCATAATGGTGATTTAAACGGTTAGTTCACTCAACAATAAAAATTATCCCATAATTTACTCACCCTCCAGCCATCGTATGTGGCTTTCTTCTTTCAGCCAAACACAAGCTTTATAATAGGAGTGAATAGTAACTGACATTTTGAAGCCCAAAAAAGTGCATCCATCCTTCCATCCATCCATAAAAGTAATCCATACGGCTCCTGGGGGTTAACAAATAACTTCTAAAGTGAAGCGATGCGTTTTTGTATGAAAAATATCCATAAATATAACTTTAAAAACGGTGTCTCCCGGTTCACGAGTTCCAGCGTATGACGTAGGATGCCTCTCGCGGTTCACACTAATAGGGCTGGGCAACAAACTCAAGCTCCTCCCAAATTTATCTTTACAAATTCTCGTTTTAGACTTCTAATTTGTGACTGATGTTTATTTTTTCCTCTGCGCTTCCGCGTTCGTCAATCCGTCATGTGTCAGGTCAGATGTCACTCTTCGCCGGAATTTGACTCGCGTACAGAAGCCAGTGATTTTAGTTTATAAAATTATAAATATTCATTTTTATTTACAAAAAAATGCATCGCTTCAGAAGGCCATATGGAGTCATATGGATTACTTTTATGATGGATGGATGCACTTTTTTGGGCTTCAAAATCTCATTTACTATTCACCTCCATTATAAAACTTGGAAGAGCCAGGAAAGTATTTAATATAACTGCTATTATGACTGTGTTTGGCTGAATAAAGAAAGTCATATACACCTAGGATGGCTTGAGGGTGAGTAAATTATGGGATAATTTTATTTTTTTGGGTGAACTATCCCTTTAATGCATTTCATAAAATGCAGATTCAGTGAGGACTAATACATACCGGTAAGCATAAGTTACATACAATTATGTGCAGCTTTGAGAAAACAATACCAACAGTTATTGAAAAATGAAGCAATTTTACATAATTATGAAATTAGCCCTTTATATCATTATGTT